>JAQIVF010002131.1:0-11761 GCA_034698365.1 Steganacarus magnus | reverse complement strand
AACAATATAAAACTTCATTTAATATACTGTACAGAGTATTCAAAGTTTCGATTGTTTTACAGCAACTATTATGAATGGATCACACACTCGGGATGGAATACTATGCAAAATAATAAACATCGGTATAATAAAGCCGTTATTTTTTTATAAGATATTATTAACGTAAAAAAATTACGACACGAACTAATATTTATATAATTATTTTAACTCGTTTTAAACACAATGCACATCATATAGAGAAACCAATTGTTCCCTACTCTACTCGGATCTACAATGGTGTCGATTCGGGAACTGTTATTCAAATCGATGGTTACATTCCTGATCACAGTTCAAAATTCGAGATCAATCTAATCAGTGATCATCGTCTGGGACGCAATTGTGGCATTCAGGGAGATATAATGTTACAGATAGGGTTTAAAGTTCAAAAACTGAAAGTAGTTTGTAATTCGCGTATATATGGCCGATGGAAGCATAAACAAGAGGTTTCGATGACCGCACTCTATCCGGCATCAAATGTTAGCATCTCTATTATAGTAGAGCCACAGTATTATCGAATTGTGGTTAACGGACAGAATATATGTAATTACTCGCACAAAGTGTCGTACACCGAAGTTCGAACTCTCAATATCTCTGGTCAAATAGACGTGCATCGCATCGAATCTCGCGTACCTCACGCTCCAACAGCAGCACCGCCACCCGTGCGCACCACACCGGTTGTTCCGGTCCTATGGCCGACATTAAAGAAAGTGATCAAAAGGGAATTACCATATCATACAAATGAGTGGGCAGCACATACATATCCAATGATAGGTATTGATTGGAATAATAATCCGAATCCACCGAAAATAAAAAAAAATTATTTACAAAATGTAGTTCATTATAAAGAATTCATTGATTAAGTAAATTAATGATTGTTTTGTTTTGTTTTTGGTCATCGAAATCTTATTTAAAATTAAAAGCGTATAAACATGCTTGACTTTTTAATTCTTTGTAACTTATATTTAAACAGTGTTTCTCCTAAATCATTGAATAATTCAAAGCAAGCGACTCACGGGCACAATTTTCCAGAAAATAAATTTTTAAGTTTACTTAAACGCAATACGGTTATACCCAATTTGGGAGCTGTATTAAATTTTAAATGCATGGGTATAAAAAAATTTTCCAAATAAAAATTTTCGTTAGTCTCTCTCTCTCTCTTTCCTCACTCCTCTAACATATTTACACTCTATATGTGCGCATTCATTCACAACTGTGCGTAAACATACACTTATTTTTTAGTGGTCACATTCCTAAATAAAAAAATAGTTATTTGTAATTTTATAAAAATATTAATAGTTTTCCCGTAATTATATGCCACATAAGACTTACTTTAGCTAAAACTTTTACATTCGAAGTTTTGCTCCAAAACTTGCTGTTTTCCCACAAGTTTTATTACTGTGCCTAAATAAATGTATATACGGTAGTTTATTATCAGAGACAGGACTTTTTCCTAAAATCCGCCTTTTTACTGATTACATTAATTAAGCGGAAAAATAGATATATATTCTAAATACGAAATGAAGATTTAAATGAACACACTTTGTTAGTCCGATAAATCCGATTTTTACAAATTATTAAACAAAAGCCACTTTTTAGCGGATGTTCCGAGTTTTTGTTATTTTCACAAAATTATCGTTCAAAATCAAAGGGTTTTATAGACCCCCAAATTTTTCATCTTTAATATATTTATTACTGAAACATTTCAATGTAAGATTCCAATGTTTTAAATTGTAAAAAATTATTATAGAAATTATTAAAGAAAATATTGTTCAAAAATAAGTGTTTCTTACATTTTATTTTCCGCTTTTTAAATGCGTTTTTTTATCCATTTTTAGCCCGATTTTACGCACACTTTTATGTATTTAAATTCCGAAAAAGTCCTGTCTCTGTTTATTATTATTATGATATGACATTCTCTTTCGTAGATGTCTTTAGCATAATCAGGTTATAATGGCATGAATGCAATCATTTCACCGTTTAAATGAACAGTTAAATCAATAGAATTATTTAAAATAAGAGATAAAAATTGATCATTATTAAAATACAACTGGTTTATCTATTGGTTAAGCTTATTTTGCGCTGCAAAAACAATGTTATAATAATCGTTATTGTTATCAAATTTTAGTTAAATTAAACGTAAATCATTTGCATAAACAAGAAGTGTGCGAACAAGCTATTGATTAAAAGCTGTATAAACAAACGTTTAATTTAAAATTATGAAATATGTATTTAAATATTTTTAATAATCATCAGATTTATTACTTGCCGGTGACATCACTTGAGAAACAATAGACTGTTTAATAGATAACATTTAATAGCATTTAATAAAACTTTGCTATAAACCACCTAAACTACAGATATTGTCACATTTACACTACAAAAGCGATTCACTGCGCTTTACTTTAACATCGAAATTTTTATTGAATAAAAGTCCTAAAAAGTTTTAATGTAAGAATTATAATTTCATTTGATATCATTTAATATACAGTGTATTCGATTGTTTTACAGCACTCAATAATCAATGGATGAAACATTTTTCAAAACAATAAATATTGGTAATAATATAACCATTTTTTAAATAGATATTTTTAATATAAAAATAATAACTACATGTGACTTAATATTTATATAATTATTTTCACTCGTTTATTTAACACAATGCATATCAAACAGAGAAACCAGTAGTTCCCTACTTTAAACTGATTCCGAATGGTGTGAATTCGGGAACTTTTATTCAAATCGATGGTCATATACCTGAGCAGAGCTCAAATTCAAAATTCGAGATCAATTTAATAAGCGATCATCGTCTGGGGCGCAACAGTGGTCTCCAGGGAGATATAGCGTTACAGATACGGTTTAAAGTACAAAAAAGGAAAGTGGTTTGTGATTCACGTATATATGGCCGATGGATGCATAAACAAGAGATTTCCATGAACGCACTCTATCCAGCATGTAATGTCAGCATATCTATAATAGTAGAGCCACAGTATTATCGAATTGTGGTGAACGGACAGAATATATGTAATTACTCGCACAGAGTGTCGTACACCGAAGTGCGAACTCTCAATATCGATGGTCACATTGACTTGCGTGGCATCGAGTATCGCGTGCCAAACATGCCACCCGCTTATCTCTATCCGACTGCGTGGCCATCCGTTTATAATTCGATGGCACCCAATCATAGATACCGCCACGCATTTTAATAGTTATCACCGAACATTGGTTTACATCACATTAAAAAATCAATACAATTTTTTACCGAATAGTAAAGATGACTAGGGTTTGTCATTTGTTGAACCGTACCGAACCTCGCTTTCTAATAAATTTTATTTTTAAAATTATTTCCTTTTTTGCAAAAAATTAATTATTGATAATAATTTATACACTTTTATAAACTTTTAGGTTTATCTAAAAAGTTTTGACGTATTTTAAAAAATATCATTTTAAAAGATAGAAAATGATAAAAATATAAAATTTGAATATAAAAATAACGAAATTCAAATAAAATAAACCGAAATCCAGCACAGAGTAATCCCTACTTTTGAATTACACTCGATTCACGCGAACAATAATAGACAGTATCTATTGGTTGGTATAGCGACAACTTTACATTGCGTACTAGGGATGAAAAACTATGTAAATGACAGTCCTGTCATGTCCTTAAATTTAAGACCGATAGTCCCGTTCTGTTTGAAGAAAATTTTTGACCCGTCCTGTCCAGTTCTGGGAAATTTTTAATTATTTTTCTTAATTATAAAAATTTTGTAGATAATTATAAAAATAGGAAAACAGTTAAAAGTTATAAAAAAATTTCTGCATAAGTAAAATTTTATAAACTTTTTTCGGATTTAAACTTGATCTTTCATCAATTAAATACAATCAATTATAAATTTTCAGGAATTCCAAAATTTATTTTACAATCCGTGCTGTCCTGGTAATTTAAAGTCAAAATCCCGTCCCGCCCAATCCTGTCAAAAAAATACTCCCATCCCGACCTGATCTGATATTTTTGCCATGCCTATTACGTACCATGATTAATCAACAATGGGTCTCAATAATGAATAATAAAATTTTAATAAAACCACTTTTGTGCAATAATTTACATTCAATAGTTAGTTTCATTAAAACACTCATATTTTATTATAAATGGTGTCAAAAATCTTTTATAGCATACCAATTAATTATTTAAAACACTTCAAAATTAATAATTTCTTGTATACGTTAATAATTTTAAAAATTCTAAAATTGAAGTATTGTTGTAAAAAAAATATTTTTACAGTTAAACCTTTAAATTAACTTTTAAGTAATTACACTTAATTAATGGTTAAAGTCTTTGTAAGTTTGGTAAAAGTTTCATTGTTATCGTAGCTATTATTATTAAATTTAGTTTAGATGAATCACCAATTTTATCAGTTAAGATCCACGTGGGATGCGTTAAATACCTAAAGCTAAATAAACACTGTTTTCAGAACTAATTTTTAAAATAAAATATTTTTAAAATAGAATTTTCCTTTTTACTTATCGGGAATTTTATAAATATTCAAAACTATAAAATAAAATGAAGTATATGCACTAAAATATAGTTAAATATATATACATGTACTCTATTTCTATGTGATGTTTAAATAAGATAATTTGATTATTTATCTAATGACTAATACATTTAAATTATTAATTTTATTTTAATTTCATTCCGTTATATTTTAGTTAATAAATTCAATAAAAAGCAGATGTTAACAGAGTACGATCGCAATTTTTAACTTCGTTTTTTGACTGGTGTTGATTCACCAACTGTTGCACTGAAGATCGGTAAGGAAATCGTTTGTTTTTTTTTTGTTTGCCAGTGACATCACTGATAACAACAGACTGCGTAAACGATAACATTTAACATTTAATAGCATTTAAGCTTATAAAACAACTCTGTTATACACCTCATAAACTAATATCTATTCATAGCACTCTACAGTACTGTCGAGTTTTTATTTAACAAAAGTGCTCAAAGTTTTATTACTAAAAGTATTTTGTTTTATTATTATCAAAAATAATTCAAACTTGAGTACAATACAATGCACAACATAGCAAATCCAATGGTTCCCTACTGGAATGTGATCCCCAATGGTGTCAATTTGGGAACCGTTATTCAAATCGATGGCCACATACCGCACCACAGCTCAAAATTTGAGATCAATCTAATGAGCGGTCATCATATGGGACACAATAGCGGCGGAGATATAGCGTTACAGATACGGTTCAAAGTTCACAAAAGGAAAGCGGTTTGTAATTCGCGCACATATGGCCGATGGACGCACAAAGAAAAGATTCATTCGGTGCCTGCGATGTATCCGGGATCGAATGTTAGCATCTCTATTATAGTAGAGCCACAGTATTATCGAATTGTGGTGAACGGACAGAATATATGCAATTACTCGCACAGAGTGTCGTACACCGAAGTGCGTACTCTCAATATCGATGGTCACATAGACGTGCATCGCATCGATTATGGCTCACATAACGTGCCAACAGCGCCCTACCCGTACCCAACTGCGATGGCACCGCCACCTTATACACCAACTGTTGCTTACACGCCAACTGTTGCTTACACGCCAACTGTTGCCTATGCTCCGACGGCTCCACCGCCACCCATGTATGCCACACCGGTTATGCCGGTCATGCAACCGACATCAACCATAGTGATCGAACAGGGAAGACCTCATCATGGACCTGGTCTTGTGGGCGCATTATTGGGAGGTCACAACCACCACCATCATCATCCTCACCATCATCATGGCAGACACCATCACTGGTGATGATTGTGCTGCTGAATTATTGGTTATACTGTAATAATTGTATAATAATTATTAGGACTTTATATAAAGTTTTAAATTATAAACTAAAAACAAAACCATTGTTGGCTAATAAAAGTTATAATCAAATGTGTAACTCTACTGTTATAAAATATTTTGAAATTAAATAAACTAATGTTTTTTATTACTCATAATAAATTGCTTAATTTTATTTTAATTCGATTGCGTTATATTTAACTCGTCTAATAAACTCATCACAACGCAGATGTCGTTAAACGTATACATGTACGCAAAGCGCATATTTTAACTTCATTTCGACTGTTGATTCGTCAACTGTTGCACTAACGAACGGTAATAAATCATTTAGCTTTTTTTGTTTGCTAATGACATCACTCAACTAATAACCACAGACTGTGTAAACAACAATTCAATAGCACTTGTAATTTGTCATATGCCACATAAACGAAAATCGCTTTTACAAATAAAAGCGATTCACTGCGATCTACATTTACGTCAAAGTTTTTATTGAATAAAAGTGTGAAATAAAGTTTTGCTAAAAGTATTTCGTTTTATTACTGAATAAGTTAGAAATTATTTTAACGCATTATTACCACAATGCACATCATATCGAATCCGATGATTCCATACTGGAATGTGATCCCCAATGGTGTCAATTTGGGAACCGTTATTCAAATCGATGGCCACATACCGCACCACAGCTCAAAATTTGAGATAAATCTAATTAGTGGTCATCATATGGGACACAATAGCGGAGGAGATATAGCGTTACAGATACGGTTTAAAGTACACAAAAGAAAAGTGGTTTGTGATTCGCGCACATTTGGCCGATGGACGCACAAAGAAAAGATTTTAAATGTGGTCGCACTGCATCCGGGATCAAATGTTAGCATCTCTATTATAGTAGAACCACAGTATTATCGAATTCTGGTTAACGGACAAAATATAAGCAATTACCCGCACAGAGTGTCGTACACTGAAGTGCGAACTCTCAATATCGAGGGTCACATAGACGTGCATCGCATCGAGTATCGCGCACCTAACGTGCCAACAGCTCCCTACCCGTACACAACAGCGGTCGCACCGCCACCGTACACACCAACAGTATGTCCACCGCCACCGATGTATGCCACACCGGTTGTACCGGTCATCCAACCGACAACAACCATTGTGGTCGAACGCGGACGACCGCCTCATTGACCTGGTCTTGTGGGCGCAGTGGCTGGAGGTTTGATTGGTGGCGCTTTAGCGGCGAGTCATCATCGTCCACACCATCATCGCGGAAGACATCACTGATTTTTATTGTATCGGAGATATAGTATAATTATATGAGTTATAAATTAATAAAATTGTTGTTAAGTGAGATTCAGTGAATTTTTTTATAGTACCACCTATTTATTAATCAAGTAATATAATGAAATTTTTTAAAAAAATATCTAATCTTGCACTTAATAAAATGAATTTTTATTTTCTAATGCATTTTACTATTTATTATTACCATAGTTTTGATTAAATTATTATTTTCCGCTAATTTCACTTTTAATCTCAGTACTAAGTCATTAAAAATAGTTTTAGAAATTCTGTAAAATAAACTGCAATTTATAGTTTGGCAACTTTTGGTCTCTCTGTGAAAAACTTAAATTTTTTATTCGCGCAAAGATGTTTAAATATCTACTTTTTATACCACTGTTTTTTTAGACCTTGGAATCTGCCGGTGAAAACTGGAATTTAATTAATGCTTAATCAATAAATGTGCTGAATCTTGATAAATAACAATGTAACAGACGATTAATGAATCAAAATTGACAGAAAATTTGTTGCAATCTCTTTCTTTGCCATACAAACTTTAGTGATAATAAAAGCTATCTGACTAACATAACTTAGATTCAAACCTAGTCATTCTTTCAGTGCAATCAGCAAAATACTGTTATTGCATAAAATGTTTTCAATATAATATGTTGAAAATTTAAACTTAAAAAACATAGAGATATGTTCATTTGGTATAAAAACTATTTAAATTAACCTTAAATTTAAATCTGTGTTCAAATTTTATTATCAATGCTCATTTCTTTTTAAACAACTTATTAAAGTTAAAAAAACCAAGCAAACATCAATTGAGCAATACTTGTATAATTAATTAGATTTAATTTGTAAACAAGTTTTTCACAATTTTGCTTAATTCTAAGAATTTAGTAAATATTAGTTGTCATTAATATTAGTAACTGATTTAAGGTAAGTATAAATATATAAAAAATTAACTAAAACTGTTAACTAATTTAATGGTGACTCATAAAAAAATACGCCTATGTTTTCCATTATCGCAAAATCAATTGCATTGTAAATAAAAGAGTTGTGTGCGATGTTTACAAACTCGCACAATCAAAAAACTCATCAGTTTAGCAAGAATATAGTAAAACGCATAACGTTACAACGTCAAGTTGTTGCTCCGGTATCGCTGGCGAACGTAAAGCCTAACAAATAGTAGTGGAAATATAGTGAAACTCAAAACTAATTTTGCAAATGAAAATTGAAAACTTGGCACATCGAGCTAAAAAATAGGTTATACCAATTCATGGTAACAAATAAAAACATGTATTTCACTATAATTACTCAGCAGAAATACCTCTAGATTATAACCATAGTGATTATTGAAACGATAAATAGCATTGAATGGTATTTTAATATACAGTATAATGAAATGATTAAAGCTATGTTGTATGTAAAATGAAAATTTGATGCTATAATACAAGAATTGGCAAAAATAACTAATAGATTGCGTTTGAGAAAAATTAATTGTTACGATGGAAGTAATTAGCAATCCTTCGATTCCGTTTTGGTCGCATATACCGGGAGGCGTTAATACCGACACTGTCATCAAAATTGATGGATACATACCGCACCACTTTGACAGGTTTGCGATTGATTTGATGTGCGGACACGACATAAGCCACCACTCGGAGCACAACAGCAGTATTGCGCTGCACATCAATCCGCGACACTACGAACAGTGCGTGATATTGAACTCGAGACACCATCACGAGTGGGGACACGAGGATCGCAAGCATCACGAGTGGCACGCGTTTCATCGCGGAAATAATTTCAGCGTTACAATACACGTGGAGCCAGAATATTACCGAATTAACGTGAATGGCAATCATTTCGCAAACTTCTATCACAGAATCCCGTTATACGAAGTGCACACACTTAGGATTGATGGCGATGTACGTATTAATTTTATTGAGTACAAGCGAGAAAACTATATAGCGGTCGGTGTGCCAACAGCGCCATACCCGACCGCACCTTCAGTTCCCACTTACGCGCCACAACCATCATATTATCCCGCTGTACCCGCAGCTCCAGTATATGTTCCTTCTGCGCCTTATGTGCCAACAGAGCCATACGTTCCAACGGCGCCTTATGTACCAACAGCTCAACCTTACGTACCAGTAGTGGCACCGATGCCACCGATGGCACCGTCAACTATTGTGATCGAAGAGGGACATCATCATAGACCGGGATTTATTAGCTCTGTTATCGATGACGTTCTACACCCGCCACATCACCATCACCACCACAATCGTCATCATTGGTAGCGTTTGTTTTGTCGAGCCGGAGCGAACCGCTCAATTTCAATAAAAAATAAACCGAAACCGAAAAACCGCAGTTAAAACCGCTAAACTGCCGGAAATATTAAACAAAATTTTTTTACCATAATAAACATAATAAATAATTTTAAAACTTTCCTTTGATAATTCTATGGCTTGAGAACAGTGCTCAATTTTAAATCACAAAATTTTTAGCAAAAAAAAATCAATTAATGAAACACATTTTACTGTTATTCTTTAACAAACAATTTAATACTGCGTACTTAAATATATGCTAATAAATATTTTTAATAAACTAAAAGCGTGTTCACTATCGCGAAATACACCTTCAAAATGAAATTAAAAAATTTTGAATTTAAATAATATAAATATTTTTAAATTAAAATTCTCTATAGTTTGGTGCATTTTTAGAAATATATAATTATGCTTTTTATTTTACGAATTAAAAAATATAAACGAGAGTCACTTTCTATTATTTCTCAAAAAATAATGTAAAATCACTTATTTAATGAGAGAAATGTCATGCTTATTAATCATTATTGTAATAATGATAATTTTAGTTTTTAATATGAAGTTTTTTTTAAAATAATAATCAACGAAAAAAATATTAAAATATTATTTATTGAATAAATTTAGCGTTTGAGCGTGCAATTACAGGCCAACTTGTTTTGGATTTAACAACTTTTAAAGTCCGGTTTGCTTTTAATTCACGCTTCATTGTTTGGAAAATGAATACACCAAAGTTAGCCCAGACTTTCACTATAATGGAATCATTAATTATTTGAATATTACCCGTGTTTATTATTTATAGTGAGTTTTTATTTAGTTATTTTATTAATAATGGTTTGTGTTTACTCTATTAATCGATTACATATCGAAATTATAATTAACTTAAAAGTTTAAAATTTTACGTTTCGTTAACATTTCTTGGTGACAATAAATCAATTTATAAAATCTATTTTGTCATTAATAAAAATAAAAATGTTATTAAATCTTTTTGAATCTTTCGATTAATTTTGCCTAATTTTTCTTTTAGATATTTTTTAGCTCAATTTATACTGTATATAAATTATCCGATGTCCGTCTGTCCTATTTAGTCAGAAATGTTTGTCAAATATAACACTTATAAGTTATAACATATGTTATAACCAAGGGGTAAAATTTTCTTTGAGAAAACAGAGAAAAATTCTTTGAAATTTCTTTGAGTATTTTGGACAAATGTTTTGAGAAAAAATCCAAAATTCTTTGACATTTCTTTGACAAATTATACAAATTTTTACTCATATTTTGAAAAAATTATTAAAACAAATTATTTTTATATAAATTAAGCGTAGACAATTAAATTATACACTCTTAAAAATACTTCCCGTTACTGTAATAAATTTAGTTCACATTTAAATATTACAGATTTCAATTAGTCGTGTAGAGAGCATTACCGTAAAGAACATCAAGAGGCAAGCCGTGAAAGCATGACTGTTGCTACGGAACGATCAGAACATCAATCAAAAGTAGTCTTAATCAGTACTGGATAATTATTGTTAATTTTTACAATTTTGTTAATAAAGGATCAACACAAACGTTTGACTGACCAGCAGTTGAACCATCAACCAGTACTGGTAAACCAATATTATATAGAGTTGATGAACCGGATGTCAAACATGATCCAAGTCAAGATGAATGGTTGTCCACTTCTTTTGATGACGAGTTTAAAAGAAAAGAAATACTCTGTTATACAACTAGAGCCTAGTGTTAGACCTAAAGTCAGAGTTGCGCCACAAAGTACAACAACAGCCTATGCGAAAACAACCAGTATTATCTGGTGAGTATTCTCTCTTCGATCGTACAGTTTGCAATTCAAAACATTACTTCGAACCAAGTAATTCATTAGTTTAAACCAATACTGGTTAAAAGTAATTTTTTTTATTAGGAAGTTCACGAACTGCTAAGTTTAGATAACTCGCTGGAAATTTACAATTGCAGTATTCGTTGGCGCAAAGGGAAGATCGCACTTAAGTTAAAGTGACTATAGTTGAAGATGCTTGGAATCGTAGAACATCAATGGAACCCTACATGTCTATGGAGCCATCTATTCGAGAACTAGAGCTCATTCACTGCAATATATGTTAACTTCCAAGGAATTCAGACATAGTGTGAGAAATGCTCTATTTGTTTAGTAACAGGTCACGATTACAGACGATTTAGACAATGAAAAGAAGCATAAGCCTTAAATGAAACTCAGTACTCGATTAACAGATAATGAAAAGAGGCACTAAATATCGGGAACTAGTTTCAAAT
>JAQIVF010002130.1:0-11762 GCA_034698365.1 Steganacarus magnus | reverse complement strand
CATATCGATAAACTGGTGGCTCATTATAGCGGAGGAACTAAACGAAAATTAAGTGCTGCACTCGTATGTAAAATTCTATTAAATAACGCAATAGTTTTGACTTTAGTTATAAGTATTTTGTTGAAAACTATAGGCACTTATTGGCGAACCTGCGATCTCTTTTTTGGATGAGCCGACAACAGGTGTTGATCCAGTGGCGCGAAGATGTGTTTGGGACGCATTGATAAAAAAACTATTGAATGGAGTTCTATAGTATTGACGTCACACTCTATGGAAGAATGTGAAGCGCTTTGCAATCATACGTGCTATTGAATTGAATGGTAATGCACTGTAACAGTTAAGCATACGTTCTGATGTTAACGCCCACAACCGAACGTATGCTTAACAGTGCATTACCATTCAATTCAATAACACCTAGGTTTGCAATAGAATTATGATTATGGTTAATGGAAGAATATGTTGCATCGGAAGTCCTCAACAGTTAAAGAATAAGTTTGGAAAAGGGTATAGTGTTATGATTAAAGTGTCCGCAAATTGTTCCAAGTCTGACATATGCTCTAAGAAAACCAGTTTTCCTAATATTTGTTGTATTCAGCAAAATATTCTTAATTCAAGTGAGAAACTATTAGCTCAAAACGTCGAACGCTTAAAAATTTTTATGTCGATTTCATTTAATGGCAGTCAATTGAAATCAGTTCACAATTACATTCTTTATTATCATATCACTGACGAAAAGCTAAAGTTAAGTGAAATATTTGGTTGTATCGAACGATCAAAACAAAATCTAAATATAGAAGACTATTCTGTAGTGCAGACAACACTCGAGCAAATATTTTTGTCGTTCGCCTCAAAACAAAAAGAAGCAAATGTCGTTTAGTTGAATCATATTAAATTATATAATTTTAAAATGATCTCTTTTCTTGTTCACCATATATTTTTTCGATTGAATATTTTTTAAAATTTCTAAAATATGAATCGTAAAACATGTTAATGTTGATACTAGTATTACCAGGTATTGATTGGTTAGGATTAGTTTACAGTTTAGAATCGACTATTCGGATTTGATTTGATTGCCTTTTTTGATAATCGTTTGGTATGGTTTGAGAAAAGTCAAACCATTAGCAGCTTTATTAATTATACTAATCGAGAAAGACCGCACTAATTAAAGTGAATTGATTTAAAGTTAAACTGATATGCCTAACCTTAATTGATGAGCTAATCAATAATTTAGTTAATTGACTAATTAGTTAATAAACCGATCATTTATTTCTTTTTTGGTTTATAAAAAATAAATTTTATCTAATTTTTAAAAATTTGATGTATGAACTAGAATTTAGTTCATTATAACAAAAACAAAAGATATATATGCAACAAAATAAATTCAAAATCAAATTTTAGCGAAACATATTTCATATATTTAACTGTATATAATATTGTATATATTTTTTTAATTTAACCTATTTTTCTAATTGATTTTAAAACAGATAAATCTTTAAAAACTAAATGTTATTTTAATAAAAAATGTGTAGTCATACAGTATTTTATTAATTATTGAAATTCAAGTATTTTGCAATTATAAATTTATTATGCAAAATGCATACTTTAAATTCGGAAAAAGCAAAAATAAGATAAAAATGAAAGCTACTTAAAAGTTCAGTTTCACTATTAACAAAATATTTATCAAAAATAAAAGTTCAGACAAATAATCTTTAACAGCTACTAATCGAGTAAAAATATCTTATTTTATTGCCGGAAAAATTTGATTTATGTTATAAAATAATATTTCTCCACACGAACCGGTATAACGGTAGACAGATAAACTAATATATGCCAAATTTATAGGCTATAATGAGTTAAAAATTGATTTTCTTTTATTAATTTTAACAGTGCAGTTATATTGTACCTGTGACTGACCCCTTGACGCTCTATCTTTATGCTGCTGTAATAATGAGGCGTTTTTTAGTAAAATTAATTGGCAAAGTATTTTAATCAGATTGCACTGCTTTAACGAACACTTTGAATTTTATTCTTGACTCTTGATTTTTATTTATTTATTTATTTAGAAGCATAAAAAATTTAATAAAAATTAAAATTTATTAAAAATTATATTGTAAATATTGCACCATATTTAACAAATTAACTCTTAGGATTCACTTTACAAGAACATAGTGAAATAAAAATTTTATAGATAAATTAAATCATGTTTTTAAATTAATTAGGAATTCTTTGAAATTATTACCAGAATTACAACATATTCGATACTTTAAAAACTTCAAAATTTTAAATCAAATTTATGGAAACTCTTCATTGCAATAAAAAATTAATTTTTATTTTGGTACTATTTGTAATACATTATTACTTTGTGTAGCGTTAGTTCTATATTTTTGATTTATTACATTTTAGTTGTTAAAAATTTCATGAACAAATTTTTATCCAAACTTTTATCCAAATTTTTAAATTTTAATTGGCAAACATACAGCAAAATATGTGTTATAAATCTCACTGGATTTCAATTAGTGGTTTTATATTTTTGAAACATTTTTTTTCTCAAGTATATCAAATTTTTTATATTAATTATTTTAACCGATAAGAATCTGTTATTTAATTAAAAAATATGGAAAACAGTTATTTATGATAAAATATAAATTTTTTAATTGAGAATTTATCTAAATTCATATTCAAATTAAGTTCGATTATATTGTGAAAAATAAAATTTGAACTGCGGCTCACCTTATTTTATAGTAGAAAAGTATGTGCTATATTTGCTTTAATTCTTTTGAGATTTTTAAACTAAATAAAGCCCACAAATAATTAAATGTCACAATATTTTTAAACTCAAACTGCTAACAAATGCTGCAGCAGTACCTCACTGTTTAATATAAATCAGATCATTTTTTTATCGAATCCCGTTATAGAATTGGATTTTATTGAAAATATTATATGTAAGAGATAACTATATAAATGCTCGATCTTGTTTTACTGTTATTTTTATGGGAAATTAAATTAACTAGTATTCTTTATTTTTGAATTTTTGCTGCCGTAAAACCAAAAAACAACAAAATTACTAAAAAAAATAAAGTAATTGCTCTAAAATTTGTAAAAGCCATTTAAACCGTTTTCATATAAAAAGAGTGAGTTTTCAAGTGAAAGTCACACTTCATTTTCAAGTATTAAAACTCAGTATTAAAGTTGATAAAACTTTAAGCGTAAATAAGTAATACTTAACAATTTTTAAAAATGTTTAAAGTAAGTAAATTATTACTTATTATAATTAATTCTTATTATTCTTAAAAATTACTCGCTATTCGTTTTAAAATAGATTATAATCGTTGCCTCAATTTTGATTGTAACACAAGTGTATGGAAGTGGTTATGGATATGTAGAGCCGCAATATAGTCCTCAGCCATACAGTTTTGGATATGATACTAAAGACAGTTATGGAACGCGATTGACTCGACAAGAAACTGGTGATGGCTATGGAACTGTAAGAGGATCATATGGTTATGTTGACAATAATGGATTGTATCGAACGGTTGAATATACCGCTGATAATGGAGGTTATAGAGCGAGAATCAAAACGAACGAACCAGGAATCGAGAAAAGCAGACCAGCAGACGTTGAAATCGATGGACCATCACCGGCATGGGCTGGACAGCGATCTTCTTATTAAGTTTACTTCCAATGATTTTTTAGATGGAAAAAATATGTGAATTTAATTTAGTGATTAATTATACTTAATTTACTTTATATTTGCACAAAACTTTTCTATTTAAATCTCTATTTTTTTATTTCTGGATTTTTACAAAAAATTGCTTATATTATTTTTACTCTCCACCTAATTTTTGCTTTATTTATTTATTTGAATAAATTTAATTATTAATAAAAGAAACTTCTTCATTATCTTTATTGCCTAATAATTGCTTAAATCAAAAACAAAAGAAAGTAGCGAAGAAAATAAAGAATAACAATTGTCGAACGATGTTTGATAAAATTTTGAATTTAAATACAGGTCTTAAATTCTAAATTCTGATGACAAAACTTTTGTTTCACTTTATTGTAATTCAATATTTCTCGTTGGTTTGGAAATCGTTATTTTTCTTCTGTTATATTATTCATACAATTGATATACTTAGGAGGCTTATCTGTGGTATGCAATTCACTCGTGCCGTCATTAACCGAATCTGACCCAACACTTGATCTTAGCTTTGGCAAAGGAGATACTGGTAACCTTCGTGGTGGCACAGGTGGTGCTGTCATTTGAGACGATTGCGCCCGAGGAGGCAGCAGAGGTTTGGAAACTTGTGGCTCGCATTTTGTTAAATCATTGTGATTATGTGAAAACGATACTGTTCTTCGAGGTGGTACTGGAGGTAAAGGTTTTTTAGGAGAAACAGGTGAATTGTTTGAACATTTTAACGGAAATTTGACATTTTTTGAGGTGATAGTTGGCATTGATGGCGGTTTCTGATAGCTTTCGATTGCGGCATCAATACCACCATACTTATCGATAATCTCGTAAATAAAATATCGCGGGAAATTTTCAGTTTCCCATTGATCTTTTGAAATTTCGGCGAGCGTTAAAAATACTTTTAGCTTCGGGTCGTCACTCAGCAAATTTAACTCATTTCCGTACGAGTTGTGCTGAATATGAGTGAAATTTGTTGGCGCGCTTATATCTGATGGCTTCAATTGTTTTTTATTGATTGATAACAACGAAAGTGAACGCTTCAAATTTGATACTATTAATGGTTTTTCCTTGGCTTCAGCATATGATGACCGCGATCCACATTTATTCAGAATTCTTTGTGGATCTAATTTTTGATGAATATAAAAATATAAAGTTTTTAATAATACAAACTCTGAATACGTAATCGAATTCTAACCTTTTAGTAGCAGAGTTTTATTGAATTTGTCTCGAAAATTGTTGGCATCATCAGTGTTAAAAAAGTTAAGTCCAACCGTGCAATCCTTTTGTGTTATAAATAAACGGTCAAATTTATGCAAAGTAATTAGTATTTAGCATTATTTATCTTACATTGACTTTAAATTTATGGAAGTTTGCTGTTTGGCATTCATAATCAAGAATACAATGTGATTCTTGCTCCAAAATTACGCCCAATCTCTGTTTATTAACATACAGATTGTTATGTATTATACTAGTAAAATATTAAATACTGCGATTTCAACTTAATTTTTTTAAACTATTTAAAATTCAAAAATATATCAATTTACCTCATACTCAAACACCTTTAAAAAATAAGTGTTTTTAGTATTGTCTTTAACTAAACAAACAATTACTTTGCACTCGATATTCCAGTGTGTATGATATGGTGGTTTCGTTAAATGCATTTCAGCCAAACAAACAGCTAAAGACTTTAAAATTTAAATAAGTTAGTTAAACATGAAAACAACATAATACAACGTAAGTCGTGTTTAATACTTTGCAATTATTTCCTATTAAATTGACAATAATATCATATTCTTCTTTGGATAACTGATGCATGACTTCAGGTAAATTTTGTTGATTTTTATCTTGTAATCTGTTTATTCAACTGTTGAATTTTGATGCTTTATTATTTCAAGTTTAGTATTTTAACCTGAAAACAGTTTGTATGCCTTTTGTAACTATAAATTGATGTATTGATATATCTAATTAAAGAAAAAGTTATGTTTATTCGATTTACTCTCACTATGATAATAATAATAGATTACTGTTTAAATATTTCTTTCAAATTAATTTTATAAATAATTTTATAACTTAATAAAATTATTGAGAAACTAATTTGTTAAACAAAAATGGAAATTGATATAATAAAATCTCTAAGCAACCACTCTGTTGCTTGAATACTGTTCGCGATAAATATTCTATCGTGTATATGTACGTAAGTCTAAATTCTTAACTGTTTTGCTTACCGTTAGAGCATAAAATAAATACGTAAATAAATATAACATTGCAATTTTATAATGCCGTAAAATGAAGCGGCATAAAGTAGAGTTGAAAGATTTAGTCCGCCTAACCTTAGGCTTAGGATGTGACTAATCTTACATTTTTTTAGGATTTTTACAGCCTAACCCTTCAGCCTACGATTACTTTAATTCTGACAGCATTTATTAGAGCCTATGATTAAGTCTCACATTTTACCTATTGTATAAATTGAGCAAACCGTCCGGTAAATTTTGGATTATGTTATTTACATATAGTGTGGAAACACTGCAAAAAACTTGAATCTAAATAAAACGTAACAATTATATTATACTTAAAATAAAAGTTATTGCGGCGAAAACATATAATAGAATACTTTATTATTATCTTTTAATTATTATGAATAAATCACTATTATCTATGCTGAATGAGATAACTTCAATTTGATAACAAAATGGATAATACTGCAAGAAGAAATCTGTTTTGAAGAAATCCATGCTAAATACTATTGCAATACATTTTTGTTACTATGTGATGCATATCATTTAAGTTTACCTGTAATTATTAATAAAAATTTTAAACAATCTAAAATATTATTTCTTTTCAGAATATTTGAACGACAAAAATTAGCATATTTTATATATTTTCAATGCTTTTTGTGTAATTAAATTAATGAAATAATTTATGCTGCGAACAACTTAAGACGATCGACTACTTTACTTTAAAAACCAGAATTTAGAATGAATTAGGACTCAATTTGATGAAGATCTGTCACATGTAGATGAAAAACGCATTTTCTCTGCCAATGCTATAAGTTTCTACTTTGAGTTAAAGATGTTAAAATATAATAGCAAAAATAGCCGCAACCTTTCATAGACAAAGTGAGCTAACTATGAATAATAATTTAATAATAACTAAGTTATAATAATTTACTTTTACTTGTCATCTACAATTATTTTAATGTTTTTTGTTAACTTTAGTGTCAGACTCGAAAAATAAACGTCCAAAATTGATGAGGCTATTTTTATCAATTTTTAAAAGAAAAAAACCTTTAAATAAATCGAAAAATTCAGTGAATAGTTTATTGAATAAGGAAACGGAATGGAGTGCAGAAAGTATGCTTTCCAATGGGCAGCTTAGAAAGAAGAAAAGTACAACAGGTATATATTATTATTCTTTAATATCTTTTTCATAACAATGAAATTGTAAATGTTAATTTAATTTTTGAAAATATTTGAGAGAATTAAAATTTATTGAATTTAAAGATTTGAATATAAAGTTTCAAAATTAGCATTTATTTGTGAAATTTATCAAATTTTATTTTATTTTTGCTTGTATAACAATTATTTGATATTATATTATCAACTTAAAAAATATTAAATTCGATTATTTTGGAGCTGTGATACATGTGATAAAATATTAATTTTTAAAAAATTCTAGATAAAACCTTAACAAAAACACTTTCCGCTTCAATGCCAGCGCTGTCGGTATTTAATGGTATTAACTGTAATGACACTGAACGTGTTTTAAACAATTCATTTAAAATGAAATTAGATAAGGAAGAAGCGATCAAAATACTTAAAAACACAAAACCAAATTATCAAACAATTTTCGAAGATCATCAGCTAGAAGTTAATAATTTTGTAATTAATAATGAAGCGCATAACGTTGTCAATACAGTAGAATTACAAAATAATGCATCGATGTCTAGCGATTCTCTAGAAGATATAATTGAACCCACAATTACTCAATTTCCAATAAAATATAGAAGATCTATTGCATCACTAGTAACAGAGTTTTACTGTAAAATAAATTAAATTACTATTTTTATTATTACTAATTAAATTAACGATTCAATATTTTTTATTGTATGAGAATTTAAGCTAACCTTTTTAAACTCTTGATCAAAGTATCTAAAATTTTAGATATATTAATAATAAGAATATTTATATTTTCTTAGTGTACAGTATATTAAGCATCCACGTGATAATATTTCGTAACTAAGGATTTTAAGTGGTTAAGCTTAAAAACTTTGATAGAGTTAACCAGTTAACCTTTTAACTTATAATCATAGTTACACAGTGGGGATCTTGTCTGGGTGTGAACCGAGATTTGAAAAATTGTCGGTTAAATCGGATGGGTTTTTGAGACACCTGTAATTTTTGGCCAAAATGAGAAAAAATTGTCGTTTAAATCCTGTAAGATTTGACATCTCCCAAGAATTTAGAGAAATTTGCTAGACCTAGAGGTTTGGAGCGGAGTGTAACTATGCTTATAATTTACTTATACAACACCTTTTAAAAATTATTATTTTGCAAAAATGTAACATTTATTAAAATTATGCAATAAATAATAATTTTTATTTTTGAATATTTTAAGTTTAAATACATCTAATAATTATATACATTTAAAATCAAATTTTATTAAAAATAAGTTAACTCGATTAACATGGAGTTTATAGAAGTCAAAATCTGAAACTATCCAAATAAATGTGACTCAGTAATTGTTGTGGAAGAAACTAAAAATTGAATTTTATATAAATGATAGTTTTTCATATTAGTTCTCTTAGTATTAGTCTTACTTTCTTGTTAAATCAATTGTGTTTTTTCATAGATATAACTATAGTTATCTTTAACTCTAATCATATATTCTTAACTCATATAAAAGAGAGTTATAAAAGACTTACAAATAAAACTTTGAAAACTTTTAAATAGTGATAAAGTGTTACTTTTTGTTGAATAACGTAATTCACTCAATAAAATAATTCACGGTTAATTATTGAATTATATAATTTATTATATTTTTTCTTGTATTTTAATCACAGTTTTGTTATAACTATATTATTATTACAAGATTAACAGATAAAGAAAAAACGCATGTCTCAATTAAAATATCAGAAAAATATCTGATTGTATTTGTAATTCCAAATATAGTGTGCGTTGGGATAAAAAATGATAAAAACACAAAAGATATTTTAGCGAATAAAGTTTAAATTTTTGTTCCTCTTTTTTATTGCAATGAAACTGAATTTAAAATTTTTTTATTCGAGTATAGTTTTACATTCACATAAATCTCGTTTAGCGAACTTTTATTTCCGTTGTCAATTGAACGTGATTTTATTTACAAAAAAAATTAATATAATAATTATTTGCAATATATTTATCCCTTTTAAAAATGCAACGATGCATAACACTGTTTGACACCGATCAGCGCCAGCGGTTTTTCAAAATCTAAAACATATATATCTAACTGATGATTGTTTCAGAAGGGTTTGCAGAGATCCCATAAATGATAAAAAAGGAAGAGTTGTCCCCAAATGGATCAGCTTATTATCGATATAATCAAACTATAACAAAATAACAACAAAAAAACTATTGCTCCAACAAAAATAGGAATACAATGTACACTAATTTGTAGAATAGAATTTAAATACACGTTTTTTTCTATTGTAATATCTGTTTAAAATAATAAATTGATATTTCCAAAAAAAAATTATTGTATATGTATGTATTTAAAATATTATCATACTTATGCAAAGTTTGATAGATTAAAATGTTTAAATTATATGTTAGATTTTTTTTGCTATTCAGCATTAGTTTGTTATTTACTGATTGCAATGCCTATCTTAAGCGGAATAAAAGATGTAAGTATTAGTGCCCAGTTGTGTCCAAAATCATCAAATACCAATTTATTTTATAAAGTTTGGGGATTTGGAGGATTTGGTGGATTTGGTGGTACGGAAAATTCTTATCAATCTGCAAGAATAAGCGACTGTCCAACAACAGACGGTAACAGAACGGGAATATGTGTGCGATCAGCGTCAGAGTGCGTAAATCGCGGCGGAAGAGCTATAGGAAATTGTTACGCAACTCCTCAGTCGGGATCAAACACGCAATCGGGTAACTGTAGGCATAGTTTAATCCATGAATTCGAATGTTTTGATGTAAGATAAAATTAGAGTGAGAGTGTTTTTCATTTTTCTCTATTCGCTC
The DNA here is from genome assembly GCA_034698365.1 of Steganacarus magnus. Lineage (NCBI taxonomy): Eukaryota > Metazoa > Arthropoda > Arachnida > Sarcoptiformes > Steganacaridae > Steganacarus > Steganacarus magnus. The sequence continues at coordinate 1,847 of JAQIVF010002130.1, read as the reverse complement.
TCCAAAACAAATTTAAGTAAAGTTTTAATAATACACACTTTTTTAGGAATGATAACAGCTAATACATGGCAAACCCAAGGAATAGCGGTTGGAATTTGTTGTTTTTGTACGTATTTTTAGACATTGTTATATAATATATAGTAGAATATATTTATTTAATTTGAGATCAAGTAACGTGTGGCGGAACAATCATTAGTAATGGCACGTAGTAAGTAACCATAAGCACATTAAATCACAACATTTCAATGTAAAATACGCACACATTTGAAAATAGTTTCCGCAATCCTAACGCACCCGCACCTTATACTGACTCGAGAGCGTGTTCGGTCACAATTCAAAGAACTCGATCAGATGTGTGCCAACTAAGATTAGATTTCCTGATATTTGATTTGGCGCGACCACGCGATGGCACGTGTGAAACTGATAGATTCGTAGTGAATGGACAGTCACAGAATAGTATAATACCACCTCTTTGTGGTTATAATACTGGACAACACAGTTAGTAATGTTAATTGATATAATGATAGTATATAATTGATAGTGTATTGATAGTGTACATTGACTTGAATCCGACAAGTGGTGGACCAGTCACACTCAATGTACTAAGTATGGGCAATCGAAATCGAGTGTTCGATATTAGAGTATTACAAATTCATTGCTCGAGCACTTATCGAGGTATTCATTATTATAACTTCTGTTGCATTGTACTAATTTTGGACCCCTTTTTAATTAAACTATTACATTAAACATAGCACCTACTAATTGTTTACAACATCATATCGGAGTTCAGGGTTCTATACGATCATTCAATTATGAAGAATTTAATACAGCAGCCACAGGGTATTTCAATAATTTAGATTATAGTATATGTTTTAGAAAAGAGCCTGGTTTTTGTACGGTTACGTATTCCGTTCCGTCGTTAATAATTGACATCAATCAACCGAGTCAACCACAAGAACCGCAGTCGCTTACTCCGCCTGGACGTTATTTTAATATTATAACTGATACAAGTGGAGCTACTGTACCAGTGAGCAACGATCAAGCAGGTTATTATATCGCATAAGCAAATCTTGCATCAAGATTATGAATTGATATTTGCTTTTGCAGGCGCTGGTCCTTACGACTGTCCAAATGACTATCTATTACTAGCGGGCACAAGATTATGTGGCTATAGGCTAAACTCTCAGCTATACCCTCCAACACCAAATCCTTCAGCGAACGCTGAAGTAACGGGTAAACTAATTTTAGACTTTTAGCAAAATATTTAAAAATTTTCTTTTTAAAAATCGCGCAGATTAATAATAAATTTAGAAAAGTTTGTAATTTTTTAAATAAGCAGAGTATATGCAATGATTTCAATGTCTATTTAACAATTCTTTTAAAATCTTTGATGCATTCCTAATTTTCATTTAAATTTTAGATAACAGTACTGGTCCAATATATGCCAGGTTTGTGACAAATTACCAAGAAGTTGGACGAGGCTTTTATTTGAATTATAGAATGAATCCGTGTTTTATTGGAGGCTAATTATGGCACTAATTTTATGTTTGTAAAAGAAATTTGTTATTAATAATTGTTAATGAAATATAATAATGATTTTCAGTTTTGTCACTAATATTTTCATAACATCGTTATATAGTTATTTGGTTATTATTAAATTAGACAAAAAATATACAAATTAAAGTTACCTTTTAAATTAGCTAATATTTGTATTATATAACACTTATTGTAACTTTATTCACTTATTGTAACACTTATTATAATATCTTGGAATAATTAAAAAAACATAATTAAAGCTAATAGTTTTTTTAAAATGTCAATTTTCATTAAAATTTTCTCTGTAGCGA
>JAQIVF010002129.1:0-11770 GCA_034698365.1 Steganacarus magnus | reverse complement strand
ATATATGCAAAAAAATTTTACAATGAATTCAAAAATAACAGAATTATGAGGTGATCGGTGGAGATTAGCGTAAGTGAAACGTTTACAATAAAACGTGATAACTGGTTGGTTAGAGCTAATGGTCAGTGTTATGTTTGTAAATTATTAAAGCGGTTAAAGAACCAGTACTGTAGTTATGCTTCGAATGTGATTTCTTTATGTTTTCGAGACAAAGTTTTGATTTCGAGTTAAATTTTAGTTAAAATGTTATGATGTAATGTTGAGTAATTTTTTACATTTCAAACTGTAAGTTTCTTTCACGGTTTAGCGATAAGTATTTTGCTTTCATTTCAAACACACCACTATTTTTACCGCAAACCAAAAATATTCCTATCGTTTCACACACATTATTCGCTAATAATTTCGATTGAATTCGCGCTGCAAATGGCTTTAACAATTGATTTGCTCAATACTATAGATCGCAATATCCAAACGCCAAACAAACAATACCTCAAACTCTTACTAAACGCAATGCAATACCAAAAACGCAATAACAAGAGTATTTCTCGCCTCGAATATTGGCTCAAGTATTTGTTGTCGTACGCGCGCACTACAACTGATTATTATAATTTTATTGTTGCTCCAAATAAGTTAGATGTCACCGAAACATTAAGTTTTAGTGCCAAGAGTTTTAACTCTTAACTCCAGTAACGGATGCGTATTCACTTTCCTTCTGATGCATCCATTATTTTGGTTAAAGCACTAAAAAAAAATTTTATTATTAAATTTATAAATAAGCGAAAAAGCGCTTATATTACCAGCGCATATATCAAAAGAGAGAGAATGAGCGGAGAAAGATTGAGACGAAAAGAAAAGTTTTTAATGCACAGCACGCCAGAAATTATTATGGAAGTAATTCTCTTGTGGAGCATTAACCACTGCACCGCTATATATCTTTTTTGAATATATGTGTGCCAGCAATGAATGGCTGCTGATATCGTCGCGGCACACATTTGCCGCCACCGCTGCTGCTTCTTCTGCAATAAAAATGATTAGGAAGTGGATCATTAAATGCTGGTCCGCTTGTGGAAAATTAAATGGTATTCAGACAGAAAAAAATTGGTTCGATGCCTACTTAAACGCAAGATATATAATACTATAATAATAATAATAATAATGATAATATAAATTTGAATACAGAGCGTGTGTAGCATACCATACCATTTATTTTAGATGTCAAGTGTAAGTGTTTTTTTTTGTGGAAAACGGTTTTCTTTTATTAAGAATAATCATAACAATCTCTGATGAGATGGTGGTATTGCAAAAAATAAAGAATAATAATAAAAAAACTTATTACAGTTTTTTTTCGTGAATTGAACTCTTTTTTTTAAATCGTTTGGGCAAAAGTGTTTGCTGTCAAAATCTCATGTACACAAGTGATATATTAGGCAGAAAAAAAGACAATTACCGGTAGTATACTGTATACTATACTGTATTATAATAAAAATATACGCTATTAAATCTAATGCCGCAATTAAATTCCTATTTGTTTTTCCACTGATAACGCATAAATTTTAATGCTTATTGCTTTCATCATTAGTTTAATGCATTTATAAAGCGGTTGGCAGTTGATTTGGGTCCCTGTTTTTTTTCATAACAAATTATTACTGCATTTAATGTTCTTAAATATGCACTCATACGCGTATGCTTCTTGTGTTGTGTACTGAAATTTTGTCAATACAGTACTTTAATGCAGGCATACTATTAAAATAAAGTGAAATAAACTTTTTTAAGTTATGATTTTTATTAATCAAATTATAATCAAATATAACTTTGGAATCATTACTGGGTTAATTTTTTAAAAAAGTTTTATTTGCTTATTTATATCAGATCTAAATAATCTTATTTTAATAGTTAGTATTAACGACGTCTATTTTGTACTAAAATTTATTAATGAGTAGCAACTTATAAGCGTTGACCTTATTATTAGCGTTTACACAACGTTGCCCTGAATTGCTCTAATTTTGCATTTCTTCCTAATTGACTCCATTATTAATTTTGACGCTGTTATATCTCCGAATTTACTGCTATAAGAACTGAATATATATTGACGGCTAAAATACCTTCAAACTCAAATGAGTTTAAATAGTTGTTCAAATTCAATAGGTGTTGAGAATGTATAGCTTAGGGCAACATAATAGCAACAAATGAAATATTTTCAAAAAAAAAATGTTGAGATAACTGCAGATCAGTCTAGTAAAACTCTTTATCGTTATCGGTTATGTAACCTGGTTATTAAACTGGCAACAATTTTGTATATTTAGCATAAATACCTTGTTCCATAAAAATTAAATAAGTAGTAATATATTGAGTTTGCGATCATAAAAGTTTTATTCACAAAACGCGTAAGAGAGAGATATCGCCCACTAGTACTGTATAGCACACTGCAATCGGTTTGTTTAACGAAACATAATCACTTATTTTTTTTACACACATTTAAATTACTTGATAAAAACTACAATAATAGTAAAAAAAAGAACTTATCAAACCCAATCCGGATGGTGGAAATTCTTTCGCCCCTCAAATAAAAACTAATTCACAGAATATCTTATTGCTATATAATAAAAATATGATTTTTTTAGGGTTTTGTTTTGGCATATAAACATAATGCCAGTGTGCAGTATAGTTAGTTTTGTAATATATTTGTATATGCATTTAACTTTACAAATGCCAGCACAAATGTTTTGAAAAGTCGATTCGTGAGCACACGTATTGCGATAAATAGTTTTAATATTCAGTGCACTTTTCGTATCGTTCTCTCTTAATTTTGCAGCCACTTTGACGCATCTTCTTTTTTTATTGTTTTTCAATATTGAACGGAGTTTTGATGAAAAATACTGTGTATTTAAAGTTTAGAAAATAATTTCGAGCTCAGATAAAGTGTTTTTGCATATATTTTAAATTATTCTGTCCTAAAATCCCATACATAATTCAGGTAAGAGTTTCTAAACTGATAATTATTGCTCATTATTATAGACTTAAAATTATTATCATTTGTATAGCATTATGCGGATTTTATTCATATAATTTATACGTATTAAAATTCTTATCTAATACTGTTTTCCATAATTAGCTAATTATTAAAATAGATTACTACCAGACCTAAACAATATTTTTGTCTGCGGTTTGTTAAATATCTTTTCCAACATATATAACTTACCGTATAAGCAATCTGTTTGCATTGTTTATAAATTGGGATGAAATAACCATACCATACCAAACCCAAACCATTACTGTAAACCATATCGAATCAAACCAAACAACGGTTAAAACCATTTAATCAACGGTTAACCTGATTTGCATGTCTAATTTTTCACATTATATAACTTAATTTTAATTACAAAACACTTTTAAAGCCATAAACTTTTTAGAATCAAATTTAATATAATTTTTTCTCTTTAATGAAGTAATTCATAAAAATTTCTTTTGTTATCTGTCAATAAAGTAGGATTCACGGTCATTACATCGAAAACCACTATATTAACACGCTTTACATCGAACCCTTTACATCCAACCCTTTAGATCGAAAATACTTTACATCGAACGGACATTACATCGAATGGACGTTACATCGAATTTTTTTAAATGAATATTTATAATTATTTAAACCCTTACTGTTCAATTCTTCTCAACGTTTTTACGTAATTTTTTATATTATATGCTATTTTTTATGTGTTTCAGACTCTGAGCAGTAGAGATGGCAAATCTAACTCCAGCTCCATTGGAATGGAACTGGAGTTGAGTAAAATATTGAAAATGGAGTGGAGTTAGAGTAATTTTTAGACATTTGAATGGAGTTGGAGTAGAGCTGGTTATAAATAAGCTCATGGAATGGAATGGAAAATTAATTTTTATTTTCTACAAAATTTTTATTTTCTGCAGATGTTTTTATTAGCATTAATTATAAATAAAAATGAGTAAAACGAATAAATAGTTAATAGTAAATTGAATGGAGTTGGAGTGGAGCTGGAGTCACTTTTTAATTTTTTAGTGGAGTGGAGTTGGATAGATTTCTTCGTGGAGTTGGGTGGAGTTGGAGTATATATTTTTGATGATTTCAAAGCATTTAGGGTCAAAATATTCATAAATGTTTAAAAAAATTCGATGTAACGTCCATTCTATGTAAAGTGCATTCGACGTAACGACCATTCGATATAATGTCCGTTCGATGTAAAGTACTTTCGATGTAAAGGGTGGCGATGTAGTGGTTTTCGATGTAATGTCCGGATACCATAAAGTAGACATTTTACTGTTAAAATTTAGCCAATGGTTTAATGGTTTGTAAATGGTTTTTCTTCATATTAGGATAACTAAACCAAACCAATGCCACCTTTAGTATGAATTATTATTATTCATTGATATTTTGTGAAAAAGCCTTTTTATGGCATATTGAAAATTTGACATCATATGATTGACATTCTGTGGGTCTGTCTGTCTCCCCTATCCATTAGCAATATTCCATCTTACTGTATGCGTGTTCCACTCTTATTTGTATATAATAAGATTTTTTATCAAAAAATGTATTAGTAGGCGGTTTAAACCACAAACCCAATAGTTCGGTTCAGTTTTTTAAAGAATTTGAGCGATTCGGTTCGGTCATTAAAAATGGAAAATTAACAACTTTGCTGTTTTCATTTTATTTTTATTATCCACTGTTGTAAATTTCTAACTATTGGTTATCTTTGCATTCACTAGATGTGGTTATTATTAGGGTAATCAAAACTGTGTGCAGTAGAGTATGGTATGTATATGCTGTCAATTTGTCTTCTAAATTAATTTTATAAAGTAATTAAACTTTTAAAGAAATTATATTCTTAATTAAAAATAACGACTTTTTTCATGATAAAAATATAATAAACTTTATATAATTTTTGTAATAATAAATTAAGTTAAATTTTTTTTTTGATAATTTCTCTCGATTTTCATTATCCCTGTATGTTATTAAATTTTTTCCATAAACATAATTGAAATATGTTATTAATTTTTTTTGAGCACGTTTTTATAACTTCATTAGTTTAATTGAAATGAATGCAAAAAATGTATTATCTATGCACTAACAAACGAGAATAATTAAAACTAAAATCTATAGCATGATTTCATGCATGTTCACAGAGATATGTAAAACCCTGTCTCATATTCATTAATAATCGCAACATTTTTTACTGATAGCATCATCACATATTCTTATCGTAATAAAGTGCTTTTCGTTAGCCCTATAAGTAGCACTTAATAAAAAAATAGATTTAAAAATTAACAAAAATATTAAAAAGCCATTTCAAGCGCTTTAGAAGATTGCAGCGGAAAATAAAAACCTCTTATTTTTATTTCAAGTGATTATTTTAAAAGGCATAGAAAAAAATTTATAGATAAAACAGCAAATCTTAATTATTTCGGATGAGAAAAAAAATATGACTTTTAAATAGAAAAAGTTATTCTTTTTAACTTCGCATTATCTTCGACTCATACTGTACACGAAAAAATAAAAGCAATAATGTTCTCTCAGAAATGGAAAACAAAGTTCATTGAAAATCATCGTTTGAGGGCATTTTCCATTTATGATCAGCGTTTTAAATGAATTAAATTAAATGTATTGAAAAGATAAATAAAATGCCAACTAAAAAAAAGAAAAGTTAAAATCAAAAGATCAAACATCTATTTTTTGTTCGGAGAAACGAAAACACAACTCTCAATGGATTGTCTCGAGTTTTTGCGAGAGAAAATGTTTGCAAAAAAAACTTTTCTTTTTGTTAGTTTTAGTGCATAGACACACACAATATTTTAAAATTTAATAGTTTAGATAAATAGCGCGATGCGATGCGAGAGAACTAAAAAAATAAAACTACAGTTAGGAATATAATATTACAATTTTTTTTGAATAAGACTCTCTGTAATAAATTGTTGAGTGGAAGCGCAAAAAAAGTAAGAAGAGAGAAAAACCACTTATATCTATCTAAATATTTACACTCAATCATACTCTTTAAGGCAGTCGTCTCTCGCTCTTCTATTACGTTAATATATTATGTTTTTTAGGTTAAAAAGTTAAAGTTTTTTTTTGCTCACAATTTAAACAATATATACTATTGACAATTCTACTAAAATTTTATTCTCGGAAATTCTATAGTTTTTGTGACTTTTATTGTTCTGGGTTTTTTTTTGTTCTCCAGTTTTTTATTTCAATTCGCAATTCTTTTCAGTCAGCAATTTATAGTCTCTTTGTTATGAGTAGTACACACTTATGCAAACATTTCACTCATTTAAAAAAGCAGAGTTAAATTTTATTTTTAATTATTCACTGATAATATATCTTTCTATATATAATCACTGTCTCTCTCTTACGGGACAACAATGAGTGAATTGCTAATGAATATTACAGTTTGCAGTTGAAAGGCCATGCGAAGCACATAAAACTAGTATTTACTAAAAGTTGTCGTTCAACTTTTCCCTAATCTTTAAATAAAGGCGAAATCAAAAATCTGTGCTGCAGTAACTGTTGTACGTTCACTTGTGTTTCACTTTTGTGTGTGTGTGTATGTGTACGTCTTATTCTAGCAGTGAATATTAAAAGGTTGATAACTTTTTTTTTCCAGTAAAAAGGTTTTTTGATTATATTTGTGTGTTTCATGAGCCCAACCAAATATTACTATGACTTTTTACCACTGATTTTTGGTCACACACAGCCACAATAATAAACGCACTGCCAAAAACATAATTTTACGCATCATTTGCGATCAATTTACTAAAACACGAAACGAGAGTCGGGAGAAAAAAAATGGAAAACAAATCATATTTTTTTCCTACCGAATGATAAAATAAAAAGTGCATTAAAATCGTGTTTGTGTCTGTGATAAACCATTTTTTTAGACATTTATTATTATTCTGCAATAAAATATAAAACCCATTTCATTTCAATAGCGTTCAAAAAAGAGTGTTATTATGGTGTGGTTTTATCTGTGATTATTATCATATCGAAACGATATTAAAAATTATTTATCAATAGTTGTTATATTTTTATATATATGTTTATCTACGGTTTACTATTATATTTTCTATACAGCATTGAAAACAGTGAGCAAAATAACTAATTAAGTGCGATAATAATAAACAACAAAATAATGTCATCGCTGATAAAAATAAATCACAAGTTTTTATCAAAAAGTAGTTGGAGTATTAGGGGAAATGGTAGCGTTGGCGACAGTTCGCCAAAACGTATTCCTCCCATCAATTCCGCAATTAAGCGAAAGGGAAGCGAGCGTCAGAAAGTTCTTCGAAAAATGCTTGAAAGGCAGTCAGCGATAGAGTTAGAGACTGGCAATAGTCGATCGACGAGCAACGAGTTTGGCTCCGCTAACGAAAACGATGACAACAATTACCTCAATCAGGGCAATGAATCGAAAGGATTGCGCAGATATAAGGGTATGTCGTACTCTGTGACCGATTTAAGAGAATTGTCGGATAAGCCGGACTTTGATTGGCTCGAAGCTAGCGATGGCTTTCAGCAAGAGATTAAGGAGAGGCGATACGAGATGTACATCGCAGAGATTGAAATGGACTCATTCTTTCAGTTGGGACCCACTTTAAGGTAACACTAATTATTACTAAAAAAAACACTTTCAATTCAAACTTTTCTATTTTCAAAAATTGTATATATTATACAAGCCTACGAGCATGAAAGTAAGTGTAAAGCCATTCTTACACATAAGAAAGTTCTTACGCATTATGTTTTTCGAGAAAGAAAAAATTTTTAATGCTGTTATTATGATTATAATTGAGGCCAAGCTTTAGAGTCAATATTTAAAAAAACTTATTATTATTTGCTGCTGTCGTTCATTTATGCACTTATAGCGAATGAATGAATGAATATAAAAAAAATCAATGACACACAACATCCGATACGTTAAACATTTTTATTTTTCGCTTAAAGTATAAGTTTCACGTACAAGAACTGCTACTTATCGCGAAAAATGATTTTATTTCTTTTCTCGAACGAAGAAAAAATGTTTTCAACTCCATTATCATAACAAAAAAATACTGATAAAGTTAGAAAAAAAGGCAATAATAATAAGAAAAATAAAAGGATTGATTTCCCAATACAATGCATACCGAAGGTAATATATATTACGCAATGGGAAAAAATTCTTTTAGTGTAATAAATAGTTTAGAAAACATTAACTACTAATAGCAAAAATATTTTACGTATAACTTATTTCACTTATCATTACAAAACTGGAAATACTTTGTAGTAAATGACAGCTAACGAGCTCTGACGACGCTATAGCTCACCACACGAATAAAAAACGTGCCCGAAATTTGTGCGGATATTAGATCCGCGATTACCAATAAATTAGCGCTAAATATCGATACAAGGGTCGCAAATATCGCGAACATTTTCGAGACGTTATTAATTAATCGGAATAGTAGTGAAAAACTAAAAGTAAACACGAGACTATGAATGTGTATTATATGTGTTTATTATAATGCATTATATATAAAAAATGGTTTTATAAATAGATTATTAATAACTGTAATTGAAATGACATTTGATTGAATGGTGAAATATAATATAAATTAAGTGAAACAAACCGTGCGTGTGATTGTGTGGCGAAAACTGAACGTGAAATATTTACAGAAAAAAAAACACGAAAACTCAAAATAAATTATTAATAGAGAAATAGTAAAAATAAAAAATAAAAGTTTGAATACATAATGAGTTTGACGTCAGATAACACTTCGGCAACGCTAACAAACTCGAGCACAAACGATCAACAATATGATCATTTGCTGGTAGAACTCGAGACTTCGGACACGAATACTGTGGCGCTTGTGTTGAGGTGTCATATCAAATATTTATAATGTTATGTGTATTTTAAACTAAATGTCTAGTAATTTTATTTATTAATGCGTTTTTTTTACAAATCTAATTAAAGAGCGATATATGATGGCGACGAACACGAAAAGTTTATGGAGAGACTGGACGTGCGAATCAAGAATCATGACAAAGACATCGAACGAATGTGTAACTGTCACTATCAGGGATTTGTCGACTGTATCCACGAGTTACTGCAAGTGAGACCGCAGGCCAAACTACTGCGAGACGAGATCATTGCCACAAACAACGAGCTTCAAAAGTCGAGCGAAAATGTTCAGCGAAAGGCAGAAGAACTAATCAAATATCGGCGCGTGATGTGCAACACTGAGACAGCGATCGAGCATTTGACGCAATGTCTGCCAGTGTTGGAGATGTACGCCAAACTAGTGTCACAAATGGACGAAAAGCGTTACTATCCGGCGCTGAAAACGCTGGAACAGCTGGAGAGCACGTTTCTGCCGCGTGTGGCGAAGTATCGATTCGCGCAGAGTATGTGCGTTAAGATACCGCAGATCAGGGAAAAGATTAAGGAAGAATCGATGATCGATTTGAAAGATTTTCTCGAAAATATTCGCAAATTGTCGATAAAAATCGGCGAAATTGCGATGAAAAACGCGGCTCAACAGCAGAACATCGATGACGGCATATTGTCGTCGAAATCGATGTCAAACCACACCGTTGTTGCCGTTAATAATAACAACAAAAAGCATAATATAAAGCATAAAAAACGAAAAGCTCCGCCACCTCCTAATCCTTTTACCGGCGAAATCGAGTCTGAAACTGTGAACACCGAATCGGATATTAATAATTCGAGCGCCGAAGAAGAGTTAAGCGCAACAGATTTAGTAGACTTTTCATCGGTGTATCGGTGTCTGCATATATTCGGTTGTTTAGGCGCTCGCGAACTGTTCGAGTGTTATTACCGCCAACAGCGTCAACAACAGGCGAAGTTAGCGCTACAATCGCCGATCAATATGCACGAAAATATTGACGGCTACAGAAACTATTTCTGCGGTATTGTCGGCTTTTTCATCTGCGAAGACCACATAATGAACACGTCGAGCGGTTTGGTCACTAAAGCCTATTTGGACGAAGTGTGGGAAAACGCGTTGCAGACAATAATAGCGTCGACACGCACTCACTCGTCGTACTGCACTGACGCCACACTAATGCTTAAGATTAAGCGATTGATTATGTTGTTTTGTTACACACTTCAGAGTTACGGCTATAATGTGACGCAGCTGTTGAATCTTTTAGTCGAAATGCGCGACCAGTACAACGAAATTTTAATGAAACAGTGGATCAATGTTTTTAAGACAATATTCGATGCCGACAACTATCATCCGATACAAGTGAACAGTCAGCAGGAGTACAATGAAGTGATAAAAGACTTTCCGTTCTACGAGTGCGAGACTGTTGTCGGAACTAACGGCGAGTTTCCAAAGAAGTTTCCGTTCTCATCATTTGTGCCAAAAGTTTACAATGAAGTGAAACAGTATATATACGCGTGTCTAATGTTTTCGCAGGACTTGAATCTAAGTCAAACCGAGATCGAAGATATGGTCCGAAAGTCGACCAATTTATTGCTAACTCGAACGCTTAGCGGGTGTTTGTCGAGTTTGATCCAAAAACCGAATTTAGGATTATTACAACTGATACAGATCACGATCAACACTAATTATTTAGAGGATGCCAGTGTTTACTTGGAAGACTTTATATCGAAAACAATAAACTCTTCGTCGTTAGTGAACGTTACGTCGCCGAATGGCGTGACGCCAACAGTCATCGATTCGACGCATTTGGCGCGACTTCAGGGCAGGTCTATGTTTAAAGACGCCAGAGCTGACGCTGAATCTCAAATCTACATACAGCTAAACCAAAAAATCGATGAGTTTCTGGAATTAGCGAACTATGACTGGATGTTAGTGGAGTCGCCAGGAATGGCCAGTTCCTACATCTCCGACTTAATCGCGTTTCTTAAGAGCACATTCGAGGCGTTCACAAATCTGCCATTAAAAGTAGCACAAACCGCTTGTCTGTCCGCCTGCAAGCATATCGCCTCTTCGCTTATGAACTTTCTTATGGACGAAGAGGTGAAATGCATTTCGTGGGGTGTTCTGCAGCAGTTTAACCTCGACCTCATTCAGTGTGAACTGTTCGCCAGTAGCGAACCTGTGAGGGAGTTCGAGGAAGGATCGCTGCAGATGTGTTTCGCCGAATTGCGGCAACTTATGGATCTGGTGACCGAAACGGACTCTTCGTGGTCCAAATATATCGCCGACTATGGCAAGCAGAACAATATGTATCTGAGAGTTAACCCGCAAACGGCGTTAACACTGGTAGAAAAGCTGCGCGAAGGCGAGAAAAAGAAGACACTACTGTTTTCGCTGCAGCTATCGAAGAACGAACGCGACAAGAAAAACAAAAGCGACACTGTTGTGAAGAAGTTGAAAGAACTCATCACTAAAAATGCCACCGTTAGCTGAGTGATCATAATAAGGAATGATGTGCGCCAGTCATCATTATTATACTTACTTTTACTAGAGATTTTTACGGTAATAACTGACTAATAAATTGATAATAATAATAATAATATTGACACAAACTTGACAGTAATTTGTTAAATATAAAATTCACAAATCACTCAAAATAACTTATATATAAAAATATATTTAACAAACAAGAAGACTATGTTTTTCATAAATTAGTAACTTATATATATTTACAATTTTATTAATCCTATCGTTAGTCCTGGTAGCTCTAAACAGATAAAGAAGTTATTTATGTAAAAAATTATTGCTCAAACTAGTAAAACCAATGTCACTAAATATGTCTGAAAATGTTCTATTATTTTGTTCTGAATAG
>JAQIVF010002128.1:0-11771 GCA_034698365.1 Steganacarus magnus | reverse complement strand
GTATTATATCAATAGTGGTTTCTCCTCTCTCTCTCTCTCTCTCTCTCTCTCTCTCTCTCTCTCTCTCTCTTTCCCTCTCTCTTCGTTTCTCTCATTCTTTCATTCCCTCCTTTCCACATAAATCTCGTTGCGTTGCGTTAAAGTTCACCTTTTGTTGTGTGCACCAACAAAATGCAATAGTAGTTATTAAGCGCGTTTCAAACAGTCATCAAATGCCGCACAAACTTTTTAAGCAACTAATTTTTTTCGAAATCAAAAAACAATTCTATGTTTGGGGGTTGAGTTTAGAGATTTTGCTCAAACCAGTATTGTTTGCTGGTATTGTGTGTACAGTATGTGCGCGACAAACAGTACATAAAGTTAATTTTTTGTGATCTTTTTTCTGCCTTTACTACTGATAATACAAGTCAGTATTAGCGATATTTTCTTGATTCTATCGTTTCGTTCGTCTTATAACAATCAATTCAATACTTACGCCAAAGTGAAGAGTGTGCAGAAGTGTTGCTATTCATTGATTTCTGGTTGCTAACCATTGCATCTTACAAGTATACTGCACTTTCTATAGATATGTATAAGCTTATATAAACACTAGAGGTTGGTTCCAAAGATTCACAGTACCTCTGCTCTCTCTCTCTCTCCCTCTCCCCGACGGAACCAAAGCAGTCCAACCTCAACCTCTGAACATATTTTTTAACAATAGTTAGCATTTTTACTCTTAAAAGAGCAGATTTTATGTTCAATTTATTGAGCAATTTTTATTTTCCTTATTTTTGTTAGATTGAATATTTAGCAATACATTTAGAAATTTTGATCTTACCCATTCTGTGTATCCTTATTGTATATTTTTTGTATTAAAAAATTAGTTGGTTTTACAACAGTGAAGTTCAAAAAATCGTGATAATAGAAAATGTAAAAAAACTAATAAATAAATAAATATATAATGAATTGAAAGCAAAAAACTATCCTCACATAAATAACAAAAACATATATAATTATTGAAATATTATAAAATGATTTGATATGATTAAAGATTGATTTAAAAATTGGATTTGAACGCTAATGCTCTCCTCGACTCGAGAGTATTTGCTCGGAAAAATCAATCTCTAATATATACAACACACACACACACACACACGTATTAGATTATATACGGTATATGTACGGAATATCACACACCATTCTCTCTTTATATTGCATCTGCCCTATTGATCCGTTAAGGCAATACACATTTACCAGCAATACATTACACTGTATTTTACTCCGTAAAACGAAAACTACAGTTTTGCTATAGACATCACATCTGTGAATGATTCTCTATTGTTTGATATATCATCTAATCTTATACCATTAACATTACAGTGTAACCGTACGGTAGACATGAATAGAGAGGATAGAGGATAGTAGTAAATATGCATTTATTTTTTGGGCGCTTAATATATTTTATATGCCACACACAACTGGTATTAAATGCATACTAAATGTATATACTTTGTGTGCCCAAACATTTGTTCAATTTTCAGCGCAACAATGGAATTATTATTATTATCGGCAAAAGAGAAAATAGTTTTACAAGTAGTTCAACTTTAATTTTGTTGTTATCTATAATCGCAATGAAAACATATAGTAGTTATTTTCGCCAAACATTAATCACAACAATTAGCTATTATTTAAACGTTAATCTATTACATTTGATATTTAATGATAACCTGGATTTTTTTATATAAAAAAAGTTAATATATCTCAATATAAGTGAGCGTCAGATTTGTATAATAAAAAAGACAATCGAATAGGAAAAAGAGGCCCAAATTGATATAAATATTTAATATTATATTATAGCATATAAGAGAGAAAAAAAGTTAAAGCGAAACCCACTTCTGATCAATACTTTGAATATAATGGGCATATATTTGTAGCATTTCTGTTGAAATAACAGGAGAGAGAACTATGTTTGCAAGAGTTAATGCAGTCTTTACCGAAAGTTGGTAAACGCTTGACTGATGCTGAAACAAATAATGATTTCTTCTTATCAACTTATTTTTTTTACTTGAATATATAAAATTCTTTAGAGAAAAATTTTTTATACTTATATATATCATTATAGACTATATATATGCATATATGTATTCTAAAATGTTATTTTTTTCTCTCCGCTGTTATTGAATGAATAGTTGAAATACACATTACTCGACGAACAAGATATAATATTGGCACGAGAATACAGCTTTGAAGTATGTCTGCATTTATTATATAAATATATAATTTCGCATTACATTTGCATTTATCGCTCTGAACAAATTTATTTTTAATCTATAAGTTTGTGTCATTTTGTTGTCATTAAATAAATTATGCATTCGCTTAAGCAAATAAGAGAGCATTACTCGAAGAAAAAAAAACTCTAGACAGAACTGAAAGATTTGTTTTCGTTAATTTTTTGAGATATACCGTGTTATACCGATTTTTTCTCTTACTACTTACTAACTATAAATAAGATACGAATTTATTTTATTTTTTTAGTTTTCTTAAGCTGTAGTTAAAATTAAATATAGATAAACACATGAAACTAACAAAAAGTTAGGTGAAAATGGCACAAATTTATATAAAGAAAAAAAACCAAAAATGTTAGGCTAGACTTGAGATCGATCGCGACGGAAACGGTGCTATTATATTCGCCTATGCCTTCACGAATGGTCGCAGACGCTCTTCTGCGCGGTATTTGCAAGATGTCATCTGGGAATCTCATTATGGAAACATACCGAACGGCGTGAGGGTTGTGCACAAGAACCAGACGACAATGGATAATAGGCTCGACAATCTGTGTCTTGTGGCCGACTCTGAGGGCTATAACTGGTACGCGTCGTCGTGGCGTACACTCAAAACCAGTGATCAACATTTGTCGCTCTATTGGGCAGCCATTCAACAGTTACCACCAGAACATTTGCGTCACGAGGTATTTAGTTTATAATTAACTATAATTAACTCATAAAAAAGTTTGACGTAATAATTAAAGCGTATTTTTTGTGTTGTTTTTCTCTTAATACAGAGTATGCCGCTTGAGAGTACAAAGTGTTTCGATGCCAATGGAGATCTTATTGAGGATGAAGGTATATAACGCGTCAGCCCAACACATATTTCTCGATATTTTAACCCTAATTCAATTTTTTCCTCTCATTTTATTAACATAAGTAACTAATCGTTAAGATATTTTTTTAACGTGTCAATCATTTTTGCAAAGTTTAGAAATGAGTTGTTTCTATTATAAGTAATGACTTATGAAAAATTTTTTAAAATCACGTAACTTGTAAATATTTAGTTTTGCTATTCACCCTTTTCTTAAAAAAAAGTTTATGTGTAAAAAGCCATACTTTACAAATTCAAAGAAAAATTCTTTCTTCATTATCTAACCTAATTTTCTCTGTGTTGACAAAATAGCAAAGCTTGACATATTATGACAGGTTTATGGAATAATCGCAATAAAAATGCGTTAACAAATTTACGTTACGCTGAGAAACATTTGTTACCGTACTTAAAAAAATTTATTTCTATTTCGATTTACTAGAGGATACGTCGTGTTACTACGAATGCCATTACGCGCCCTGTATTCGGATCGAGCGCGAGCCTCGAGAGTTCTCGATCTGCGGCCGGTGTCAGGAGACGCGATACTGCGGCACAACGTGTCAACAGCGCGATTGGCCCATACATAAGCGCTACTGTCGAGAGAAGCATCTCGAGAACAATTTCCGCGATCGACAGCCGGAACGATAGAAGTTATTTATTAGTCAAAGCTGTTAAAACATTAGGAAAATTTTAAATTATAATTAACTTAAAATTTATGTTCTCAAATGTTTTTTTTCTAAAAACATTCATTTTACCATTTTTTTTATTCATGCGATATGTTTTTAAAAAACTATTAAATAGTTCTCGAAATTAGATATAATTTTATTACGGTTTTAATTAATTAATACTTAGAAAACTAATTACGTATTGCGCCACAACTCTTTTTGTTCATTTTATGTTCTGATTTTATATATAAATTTAATTAAAACTTCATATATAATAATATTTCTTAATTTTTAATTTTTTAAAACATTGAATTTGTATCTTTAAAAAAAGGAATACTTCACACACACATTGGATTTCGCAATGAAACGCGTTTCAGTATATCCTTTATAATCTGTGATTTTTATCTAAAAAACTTTTAACATTAATGGCACAAATAAAAAGAAAATTGAAAGTTAATTAACGAATAAATTGATTTCAGTAGTGGTTTGTGTTTTTGTATGTATGTATGCGATGTGTTGTGTTGTTTCATTATGTTTCAACTATTTTCTGGGTTAAGGTATTTAAAGGATAAACTATCACAATATTTTAAACTATAAAATAAAATTTCAAGTTTTAAAACAGCGGTTGCGGTTTAGTTGTGTGCTTTTTTTCTTCTCATTATAACTAGAAATGAGGTTTCGGCGAAAAAATATTTCAATAATACTGTAAAAAACCATATAAACACTAGCGATATAAGCGATTTTAGGAAATGTTTACTTTAAATCAAACGTTTGAATACTTTTATTATTTGAAAACGAAAAGTTACTTAAAAATAAACAATCAAAAAATGTTGCTTTGGAATTTTGTGTGTATTATTATTATTATTATTATTAAAAGCATATTTCAGCCATTAATACTCTCATGCAAAGCAACACTACTGGTAATGAATTAACATAACAAATGGCAAAAAAATGATTAATTAGTTTAAAAGGAAATTTAATACAATATTCTAGTAGTAATAAGTTCTTATGATATGGTTATATGAGCCTATTAAGTATACCTACAAAGATTAAAAACGCGTTAACCATTTAAAGATTTATACTTTCATAGCCTAAGTATTTATATATCACTGACCGCTGACTACGTATAACACATTATTTTAAAGGAAAAACACTATTTCGTGAGTGTGTAGTGAAAAGGTCCGCTTATTAGGCCATATTTTTTTGTAACAAATAAACGTGTGAAAAGACATTATTCATAAAAATCATATACGCATAATATACAAATTAATTATTGTTTTTTTTTTGCAGATATCATTATTATTAAAAAACCTGTTTTTCTTTACTGAATATGAAATAATTATTAAATGTGATTTGATTATTAAAGCGGTTAAACCGCATTTTTTTGGTCCTGTGCTGTTGCGGTCCGCAAAATCATTTAATTTACAATTCACTGCGGCCTTAAGAAAATTTAATTTTATATAATATAACATATATAATCTTTTTTTTCTCTCTCTTCTAATCCAATATTAATATGCCTATTATACTAAAAATTAGTTACAAGTTTATATAATGAGATATAATTTTAGTCTAATAATAATTATTATTTTTCTTTTTTGCTGATATATTTAATTACGTTTTTGTAGTTTTTTTTGTTTGTTGTTGTATTTGTTTTGAATTATTTAAATAAACGTTTATTATTTTGTATTATTACTACTATTTCCGTCCATTATTATAACCCATAGTTCTGACTGGTGTTTTGAAATTAGTGGCCGCTTGCTGTTGCAACTGATACGCCAATGGATGAATCTTGAAGCCGTACAGACGGGGAACAAACTGATTGATTGGTCTCTTGGGTCGATATTCTGGGTGAACCATGAATAGCATGTGCGGAAAGCCAGAGCCAAAGTACGCGCCGTCCGTGTGGTGATGACGCGACGATTTGGGATTATAGATGTCCATACACTTCGGACAGTACAGCTTCACCATTGCCTCTCCCGGAACGTCAGACAAACCGATGGGAAGCATCGTCTGGTTCTCGCAGTACACGCGTGGACAGTAACCGAAGTCGCCGTTTTGGTACTTCTCGATCATCTGAGCGATGCCTCTATTTGTTAGTATGAATCGGGCGTGAATCAGACCATAAAGCATTTCTGCCGCTTGTTCTATCAAATCGCTCTGTAAATCAAATCATAATCATAAACATAACCATTATTGTTGTATAATAATAATATATGTAACCATAACCAATACCTGATTGGGATTATCCTCGAGCTCGTCGTCCGGCTCTAAGTCGAGAATCATGTCCAGCGCTTGTCTGTAGTGCGGAACCGATTCTGAGAGACCCGTTAAGTTGAACTTGTCGTGAATGTAGTCCTCGTCCACTTCGCAGAAGTATTCGTTACCGCGAAGACCGCAGAACCACGATATCCATGACACTTCTTCGGATGATGACATGTCTTCACTATTAGCCACGTTTCCTGACGCCAGTCCTCAACAGTGCAGATAATATCTGTCACGATCTAATTAACGCCAATAAATTAATACTATATATCACACAACTAATTACACTGAAATATAGCTTCTAATCACTGATACGATACTCAATGTTAATGTTAATTATAACTAAATTAATAATAATAATAGTATTTAAATGGTATTCAAACAGAATGAGCAGTGGAGCGGTGTTAGACGTCTATGTGTTATGTGTTATGTTGTATACAACTATGCGTTCAATTGTGTTGTGTTGTGCTCTCAGTACTGTCGCAGTTATGCCACCATTGCGGGGTCGTATCCATATAACCAATAGTGTTGCGAACACATTCGTGTCACATGTCTGCGAATGCACCACTGTTTTGCGCACTAATTTCATAATTTGTTATTTTATAAATGAAAATATAGTAATAGTTTGGCGAACTGTCATGAGTAGGTCGTTGTCGTCGCACGAAATGGAAGAGAGAGCGATCTCGAATCTCATGCAATTAGTGAGGAGTCGATCGCCGGAAGGCATCAAATTGATGGATGTTTTGCTCGAATATAAGATACGTTTTGGCGAGTATTTAAATGTGATCGAAATGGGATTTAACTCGATCTTCGAGTTCTGCGAACACGCGCGCAATCGATGCCGCAATTCGCTCACAATTGTCGAACGAGACAAGTATTATCTGAAGAGCGAGAGAATATTCTTCAACGAGAAACTGTATCTAATTTGGATCAACGAACTGCAGCGAAACGGTGACTATTGGACGATCGAACGGCTTGTGTCCACTTCACTGCCAGACAATATTGTTTATCAGGGATCGTGCAATCCGTTGCCACCGCTTGTGTTGCCTCGCCATACATTTCACCCCGAATTCATTAAATTTAATTTAGGTATTAATTGTTTGTTGCGATTTTTAAAACCAATACAATTTTCATTTCTCTAATTTTGTGATTTTCCGATTTTTTGTGTTACGATTTGTAATTCTGTAGCAAAAATCGTTTACGTGGTGTCGCCATACGAGATATACGTTCATCTTCGCGGTCCACACTATGACATCGCTTACAAGAAATTGAGGGATAGTTTGCGCTATTATGACGCATATTACGGTAATTCGGACGAGAAATATTTACTGCCGGCGGAGTTGGCGACCGCTGGTTATTATTGCGTGGTTCGAAATCCAGAGGATCACTACAGTTGGCACAGAGCGCGCATTATATCGAATTACAATGGAAATGTGACGCTCTTTGCTATCGATTATGGCAATACTATCAACGATACCGTCGATGAGTTGAGACTAATAAAAATGAGTTTTTTTCAATACGCACCTCTAGCCATAAGAGTGGCATTGTTTGGAATTTTACCGAAATCTAGTGACTGGTGCTCTTCGGCCACAACTTTCATCCGAAAATTTGTTGGCAAATTCAGTAACGAGCACTATTTATTGTGCACTTTCCTGCATAGATTGGACGACGATTCATATTTCGTAGTGATCGGTGACTCTGTGCCACACGAAAACAAATTTGTATTCATTCACGAAGAGTTGGTGCGAAGAGATTTAGCGATCCTCAGTGACCCGAATGAGGTTCCAATTAAGTTTGAAAGTATTGATTACGAAAACTGTGAAATCGAAAAGTTAAAGAAGAGCAGAGATAAATCTGTTGAGCATTGTTTTAATTACGAGATTAATAATAATAGTGAGTTAAAATCGCGCGTAAATCAAGTGAAACAGATAAGTGTGTCAACTATCAATGATAACGTGATTTTATCCACAATTGACGACAATAATACTGGCAGAGTTATGTATGATAATAGGAGAAAATATTTTCCCGTTGAACGACGTATTGTTTGCAATAAACAAATGTATCTTTCGATTGAAATGTCGATCGAAAAAGTATATCAACAGCCAAAATATTTCCCAATTGAAAAAGCTAGTGAACACAGACCGAAATATTTTCAAATCGAGAAAACTATTGATCAAAAACCGAAGTATTTTCCAATTGAAAAGGTAGTTGAAAAACACAAAACGAAATACTTATCGAAAGAAATGCTATTACCGGTGGACAGCAGAAGAAGATATTTTTCTGTAAATGACAAGGTGTGTAATTAATTGTTCGCATTTATCATATTTGCACCTTAAAAATAAGAAGTTGTTGTACGATAATTTAAATAACTATCGATGATTGTTGACTACTTTTTTAAGGCTCATTTATTAATTCATTAGTGATTTTAATTCATTTGTTGATTTAAGCACAATATTATAATCATATACTTTAGTTAAAATACTCTTTAGTTAAACAATATATAAATTTTGTTATACGTGTTGCAATGTTTTTCTAATAAAAAAATTCCAGCTCAAGCGTGTTGTATGAGTTCATTTTCTTGAGTTGGCTCTTCTTCGAACTCGTCGACCTCGTCATCCACTGTCGCGTCTTGATATTGTTGATACTCGGATACCAAGTCATTCATGTTAGACTCGGCTTCCGTGAACTCCATTTCGTCCATTCCTTCTCCAGTATACCAGTGAAGAAAGGCTCGTCTTCGAAACATAGCAGTGAATTGCGACCCTATTCTTTTGAATAATTCTTGAATAGCTGTCGAGTTTCCGACAAATGTGCCGCTCATTGTAAGACCTTTCGGTGGAATATCGCAAACGGCGACCTTTACGTTGTTAGGAATCCATTCCACAAAGTATGCCGAGTTCTTGGTTTGTACGGCTAACATTTGCTCGTCAACCTCTTTCATAGACATGCGTCCGCGAAACATGGCTGCCACTGTTAAATAGCGTCCATTTCTGGGATCAGCCGCTGCCATCATGTTCTTGGCGTCAAACATCTGTTGTGTTAATTCTTGAACTGATAATTGTCTGTACGCGCGACTGTTAACTGGAGTTAATGGCGCAAATCCTGGCATAAAAAAGTGAAGACGAGGGAATGGTACCATATTTACCGCCAATTTACGTAAGTCAGCATTCAATTGTCCTAATCATATAATATTAATCGTTTTAATCAAAGTCGGTGTAAAATTTTTTTACCTGGGAATCTCAAACAAGTGGTAACACCAGACATCGTTAGTGACACTAAATGATTAAGATCACCATAACTGGGTTGCGCTAATTTTAATGTTCTGAAGCAAATATCATATAACGCTTCGTTATCAATGCAAAACGTTTCGTCAGTGTTTTCTACTAATTGATGCACAGATAGTGTCGCGTTATACGGCTCCACAACTGTTTCCGACACTTTAGGCGATGGAATCACCGAAAATGTAGTCATTATTCTATCCGGATATTCCTCGCGTATCTTTGATATTAACAGAGTACCCATTCCTGAACCCGTTCCTCCGCCCAACGAATGAGTCAATTGAAATCCTATATTACATAATATTAGATCATTTTACGCGAAAGTTTAAATGAAATGCATCGATAAATTTTATGACATATCTTCGAAAAGAGTAAGAATGTGTCAATTCATGATTTAGTTTGTTTAGATAATATAGAACTAAAATTTAATGAGATCAATATTTATTTTATTAATAATAGCTTAGTAACAAAAAATTAACATTTGGCTAAATATGGGAATGTTAACGTTAGTTTTTCTTATCATAAGTGTATATGCATACAAATAATATAATGACAAGCGTTGATAACAACAAGTAAGCGCTAATAAACTGGATAGAACTAGACTTAAATTTGAATAAATTGAATACCTTGAAGACAATCGCACTGTTCAGCCTCCTTACGCACCACATCCATCACAGTGTCTACTAATTCCGCGCCTTCAGTATAGTGTCCTTTTGCCCAATTGTTTCCCGCACCGCTGTGACCGAAAATAAAATTATCGGGTCTGAATATTTTACCAAAAGGTCCGGATCTCACGGAATCCATAGTTCCTGGTTCTAAGTCAACCAGAATAGCTCGTGGAACATAGATATCGTTTTGTCGCGTCTCAGTGAAGTACACGTTAATTCGATCCAATTGGTGCTGATTGTCTCCGACGTACTTTCCATTTGGGTCGATTCCGTGCTCGTCACTGATCACTTCCCAGAATTTAGACCCAATTTGATTACCGCACTGACCGGCCTGTAAGTGAAGTATTTCACGCATTATGTTTTATTTAAACAATTTTTCAGTTCGTTCAACAAAAAATGGTAAGGCTTGCTGCTTCTGGTGTTACTTTATTATGCTTTTATATTTGATTATCAATTATCAAATGAAATTAGTTTTTATTATAAAAACTGTTAGTTAGGTTATGACAACCGTTAGTGAAATAATGCGTTGGCATAGACACAAATATGTTTAATCTTATCGTATTACACATTATAAAGTTCATGGAATGTCGGAATTGTGTGTTAAGAGAAATCTATATATCATTTTTATTAGTCATGTCATGTTTAAACGGTTTTTATTATTGAACATACAGTTGGCGTCACTATTATCTCGTTATTTACTACGTTATTTTGCTCTTATTTTTTTTGCACCGATTTTGATTGTTTCATACAAAGCTGTTCAAACATTTAAATAACAGTCGTTAGAATTGTTGCTCTGGTGTGTTCCGATTGGAGTTCTATAGACTAGATAGTAATAAACTTGAAAGCTAAAGGCTTAAGAAAAATAGATAAATTTACTAATTTATTCAACGATCTCTCTTAATGATCAGTTTCAATAATTCAAGAGAACACCATATTTTTCACACATAATCTAAAATGAGCTAAAAATTAAAAAGTTGGTGTTTAGGCTCACAGAATTTAATGATGAGTGATATCGTTATATTTTGCACTATTATTTTGCAAAAAAATTTTAAAAGCATTTTGTTTTTATAGTGTGTGTATAAAATTTTGAAAGAAAAGTCTAGTGACTCTTTTGTCAGAAAAGTTTTGAGAACATTTATAAAAAAATGTTTGCTACTAACCTCTTACGGTCTTTAGGCTCACTTAATGGCTTTCTTTACATTCTATAATGTATTTTTTGCACAAATTGTCGTTTAATTAATATCTTCAGGTAATTTGAAGATAAATCAGTGATTATCACGCATTGATGATCGCGATTATATTTTATTGTGACCACATATCAGATGGATATATCAGCAACATTTAGCATTAAATAACAAATATTTATATGGTGTAAAATCTATCGATTAAGAAATCATGACAACAATATTTTAGCATAGAAATATAAAAGTCTCAGTTTTCCTAATATAGGAAAATTTTTATAATTATTATTATTGAAGTTTCACATATAGACATTCAAATATAAACCCTATAGTAAAGATTTATTAATATTAGTCAGTGTTTCTATATTAGAAAAATAATCAGTAGTAATAAAAATTGAAATTAATTTACTTAACTTATCATCAGAGATCGGATTATTAGGGTCAACCCTAATTTACCCTAAATTGCCCTAATTTATGTCTCAAGCCCTAATTTACCCTAATTTCCAAATTTAGCCCTAAATAGCCCTAATCATAACATTTATATGAAAATTTTTAATTAAACTGCTAGAAATATTGAAAGTATATTTTATTTGAGAGTAAATA
>JAQIVF010002127.1:0-11773 GCA_034698365.1 Steganacarus magnus | reverse complement strand
AAGGATATGAATTTATATACAAATGAAATAATGATGAATGATGATGTGATATGAATTCTTATGTGATGTCGACATCATTAATGTTATGTACAATGATTTTATGTATAAGCGATTGAATGAAATGAAAAATAATTATTAAGAGATAAGAATTGAATGAATAAACTGAATTAAGATTTTGAAGTTATATTGCGTTCGTGTCCAAAATATTTATAAGCTACATTTGTTTAAATTTGTTTATTAGAAATAATTTAGACACATTTAATTAACATTAGTTGTTAATATATGGAAATTTAAAAAGTTTTTATGAAATAAGCATTAATATCATATTTTTGAGAAAAGTGAATTAATAATTTACATATTAACTAATAATATTACTTGCAATATTCCAAAAATTTTCTTAGTCTCCCATTTGACATTTTTTCACTAAATTAGCCTCCTATCAGAATAGCGAAAACAGACTGACAGACAAACAATCATAAATCCATATATCTGACTATTTTCTATCGAAGTCAGATAAAAAATCTTTGAGAAAAAATGCCTTTAAATGTCTTAAAATAATAAAAATCTACTGAAGAAACAGTCTAGAACTACTGATAATTTAAAATTTGCTGTTGAAATTTGATAAACTTTTAGTTACATTTTTCACCATGATTTTTGAAAATAACTTCTTGAAGTAAAATTGAAAAAATATCACAGGAAAAATAAAAATAAAAGAAAAATTAAAAAAGTGCAACTAAAACAACACTAATTGTTGTGAGACTAAACAAGAATGAACTAACTTACAAGAATGTTGTAAGCATACACTGGCAGTCAGATAGTTGGTTTGTTCGAGCTCTGGAGGAAGGGTCTGCCAACTTGGTACGGTTGACACCTGTCGGGTTTTTGACCGCACAATCCGGTTTTTGGTCAAAAAATGCAGTTTGGTTATGTAACAAATTATTGACAAAAACGGTGTGTCCGGTTTTTCTGATTTATAAGATTAAAAATATAAATATGAAAAAGGATATATCCGGTTTTTTTACCGATATTGTCCGGTTATTAAGAATTTTGGGATGGCAACCGTACAACTTGGTCATCTGTGTCTCTGTAAGCAAACCATTGACATACAGTGTCGTGGATGTTCGATAGCGAGATATGGATGATAATGTATAAAATATTTATTCGTTATTAAACAATTCAATTATAGGTGTCTTAAATGGATCTTTTTATTAATTTAATTATTTGTATAATTTTAGAAAAAAAAATATTATTAAGATAATTTAAAAAGTAGGTGTTTTTAATAAGTTTTTTGCTTAGACTAAAATGATCATTTTTTATTTCAATTATCATAGAAACTAGAAAATTTTTATCTATTTCAACAAGATATTAATACATTTACTTTAAGTTTAATCTCATAATTATCTTATTAAATACCATAGAAGGAAACAATTTAACTAATTAAAAATATGTTTATTAATATTAGTGTTGATATTGAATTTGATATTTCATTTTTGAATTTATTTTTCTAAATTTAATTTTGATTAAACAAATTCAAAATCAAAACTTTACTTAAAGTAAAAATCAAAATTTATTTGAAAAGGTGTAAATTAACTATAATAAAGTAATAAAATTGTGTATCAATGCCCATAACTTGTTTATTTGTCTGTAAATTGGTCCATAATCTTATTTTTATTTTGAACTAATTTTGACTTCTGAATTGAAATTTTCATTTATTTATTTATTTTAGAAAAACCCAAGAATGTAAATATATAAAATTTTTCTTAAATGTTTAATATATTAAATTCAATACTTATACTCATTTAAAAATTTAAAAGGAATTTTAAACTATTACTTTATAAAACATTTAACTGTATCCTTATTTTTAAAAAAATTTAAAACTTTATTTAAAATTATTCAAGTTTATATTATTGGAATGAAAGAAATCTTCGCTTATTTTTTAATTTACAATATTCAGTTTTTAATTATATGGATGATTTAAATGTATTTTTAAGGAATGTTGAGAATGAGTACACATAAACAATAATATGATTGAGTTGCTATGCTTTATAGCGGTATTGCCGCTAAGCATAATCTAATACTTATATGTGCTAAAAGTAGCATTAAGTATAAAAAACTAAATGCAAAGTATTGTTATATAATTTTTTTTATGAAATTAACGATTACTAATTAGAGTTTAAAGAAATTAATTGTGATTTTATTATCTCTTTTTATTATTTCTCTAAGAAACAGCTTAGATAAGTAAAAAACCATTAGACTTTTCTTTTACTTGTCGTAGAATTATGCGAGGAATAACCATTAAATTTTAAAAGAAATTTTTTAATTTGTTTCGTGCTTCAGGATATTCAAGGCAAAGTACTATAAAATCTCTATGATGAAATCGATGAAAATGGTGGTATATTTTGTAGAGATCTAATTGTTCTAAAATTTTAATTGATAAATGTAATTATGCTATTAAAACTATAAATATTAAGCATTTGATATATTTTTAAAGAATTTTACAATTTTTCAAAGAATTTTTAAAAAACCAAATATTTTTATTATAATTTCATTATTTATTTTAAATACTAAATGTACAATCTATTCTTAATTGTAGAATTCCAATGACTCTTTTATTAAAATTAAACTGTTTTTAAAGATTTTCAAATATGAATGTAATTTTTAGACAAAGAATACTCAATGAATTTTGTATATTTGTTCAATAATCAAAGATTTTTAAAAGAAATTTCACCCTTATTATAAAAGAGATTTTAACTCATTGTATGTATAGTAAATTATTTTCAAATAAATTATAATTTTTAGGTCACTAAAACTTACTTTGCATTTAATTAAAAAGTTAGTTTTATTATTATTATAAAAGGATCTAAATTATTTATATTATTCGTAATTCTAATTTTTTATATTAATTTGAATAACCTTTAGAAAATTTTTTTTAAATAGTGCGAATAAAGTTTAATCTTTAACCTTTTTAAAACTTTTCAATTAAAATAAAATTATGAAAATATAATACAAACTCTTGGATTTCAACCGAAAAACTGAATGTTAAAAATTTTATAAATGAATTTAAAACGAATAAAATAATATAATTTACAGATTTTTGCAGATTAAAAACAATTTTAACATTGGAAATATTTAATTTCAGCTGATCAGTATTCATTGAATACAACAATGTTTTGTAATTAAAATTGAAATATTTAATGCGTTAAATTAAATTAAACTGTAAAAATGGTATTAATATTTCTATATATTTATAACAAAATGTTTTTTATATAAAACTTGGACTAAAATTTGCATTGATTTTAATGAATTTAATTTTTTTCCGTATTTTAATTTAATTTGTTTTTTATTTGTAATTGTATTTAGAATAACTAAATTAAATATGTTGCTAAGTTTATAATTTAAAAGCAATCTCATAGTTTAGACAATTTTTGTTTCAATACATTCATATTTTAAGTTTCTTCGTAATTATGTTGTCTTTCATTACATTGCTTGTATAAAATACTTTATAAAATGAAACTTTAGAATTTTTTGTGCGTTTAGGTTATAAACTACAAATGGTAATAAGCTCAAAAGTGGTGAGTTTGACCTTATAGTGAGATCCGAGTTTAATATAAATAGTTTTTTTTTCAATTAAATAATAACTAATTATTGAAATGTAAAAAATAAATATGGAATAACTTTTGTGATTAAGAAAATTATTGTAAGTCAAGCATCAGGAAAATACCCACTTATTCATGTAATACAAAAACGTTCAAACTGTTTTACAGTATTTGCAAAAAGACACGGCATTCATGTATTTAAATTTAATGGTAAACAACTATTTGAAAAAGGTAAAGACATATTTCAAGACGTTATTGAAGGAAGAAATATAAAACAGTCAATCAAAACAAATATAAAATAGGATTATCTAGAAGTTTAAAGACATATCAGATAGAATAAGTCCTTAAACTGGTTCAAGTCGTAAAAGAAGAAGTAAACTAAAGTTAAAACTCAATAAGGTCAAATACTTACATAGAATAGAAATAAATTAAAGCAAAAACATAAAACTAGAAAAGATAAAAAAATTAAAAAAGATATATTTAGTTAAAATATGCAGCAAAATATTAAAAAGTGAATTAGATGTTTTTAAAGGACAATTATTTCAATCAAGTATTGAAAATTCAAAATTTATTCATTTCGACCAGTATCATCAATAACAGACTCAAACAATATAGAAATTAATATTCCTTTATTAAGAGCTATATTTTTTTATTTTTTTAAAAGCTAAGCGAAATACTTTATTTGAATAACAAAAATATTTTTTTATTTTATCGGAACAAATAATACGAAATTAATTAGTAATTGCTGTTTTTGCTATGCCAAAAGTATTTAGTGTTTCAACTATTTCTATTAGAATTTAAATGAAATCAATTATTGAATTAAAATTCGCAATTAATAGTAAATTATATTTATTTAAATTATTTTATATACCAAAATAAAATTCAACGAAATGAAAAATTTTAATCGTTATTGTAAAAATGAATATAATTTAAATTCTATCATTTTGAAATTGTAATATAAAAATATATTCTGCTAATTTTTTATATATTGTTATTTAAACGAATATGCAAATTTTTAATTTTATTTTATAAAAAAAATTGGAACATTCATATTATACATCACTAGAGTTCGAATTAGTGTTGTTTCCATTCCATAGTTTCTATTTCTAATGCATTTCGATTTAGATTTTGACTATTTTTAAATACTTGTCAAAACGACGCTATTTGTAATTAGTATTGTGTCGCTTTTTAAAAGCTAAATTAAAAGTGAAATTATTTTTGACATTCAATTTCGCTTAATAGAAAACGAAATACAAGCGTAATAAAAATAACTATAAATAAAGAGTGAAATACAAGCGAAATTTTAAAAAATTTGAAAAGTCAAGCGAAATTCAAGCATATTTCAAGCAAAATTCAAGCTAAATTCAAGCAATATGCAAGAAAAATTAATATTTTTATGAAAAGCCAAGCGAAAAACATTTTAAATTACAATGACTTAAAATTTCACTTTTGCTTTCACTTTAAATTTAGCTTTTTTTAAAATACACAGTAAAAGTGAAATTAAAAAGCGAAAGTTAAGCAAAATACGAAATACAATAGAAACTAAAAAATTTTTAATAAGCAAAAGCGAAATGCAACTGAAACTAAAAATTTTTTTAAAAATTAAAGTGAAATACTAGCGAATTTAAAAAACTAGTGAAAAGCAAAAGCGAAATACAAGTGAAATCAAAGTTTAAATTAAAAGTAGTGTTGTTATTTTTGAAAAATTTTATTTTGATTTAATTTTGATTTTGATTTTCTTTAAATTTTAATTTAAATAAATTTTGATTTTGACTATTGGAAAAATTTTTATTTTATTTTTGATTTTTTTAAAATTTTGATTTTGATTTCTTATTCCAAAATCTTTTTGTTTAATCAAAATCAAAATTTAAAAAAAATCAAAAGTAAAATTAAAAATCCAAAATTAAAAACAACACTAATTAATAGCGAAAGTGAAAGTAACTTAAATTAAAAAAGTGGAAGTTCCACAACACTAATTGCAATACAGGTATCAAATATCTTTTTGAAAATTGATAGATTAGATAAAGCATTATCATCAATAAATTTAAATAAAATTAAGTTAATTTTTAAAACCCAAAATAAATGCAGACTGAAAAGATGCACAGGAATGTT
Organism: Steganacarus magnus; assembly: GCA_034698365.1. Classification (NCBI taxonomy): domain Eukaryota; kingdom Metazoa; phylum Arthropoda; class Arachnida; order Sarcoptiformes; family Steganacaridae; genus Steganacarus; species Steganacarus magnus. The sequence continues at coordinate 6,065 of JAQIVF010002127.1, read as the reverse complement.
TTGATGTGTAGACACTCTCATGAAAAAATTTTCCTGAAAAAAATAATTTATTTTTTATTCCATTGCTTATTCTTTATTTCTTTTTCCTTTACTGATGAAACTAAGTCCATTTATTACATTGATGTTAAAAATTATAAAACTATTATAAACGGAAGCACCTTCGTCCAATTATGTATATAATTATATTTTTACAATAGTAATTAATTATATTTAAACAATAAAATACAGTTTTTATCTTTAAATCCAATAAATCGATTAAAAATGATTAATTGTGTTCGATCAATCGTTTTTTCTATAAATTTATTATTTATCTGCATTTTTAGGTCACTTCACTATTTCTTTTAAATAAATAGCTCCAGAGATTTTGTTACTACTCATTACATTGAGGAAGAATGCATCAGAACAAACGTGACTTGAATGCATTCAGTAAAGTTGTGTTATTCTAATAGAATTATTTTCGGAGAAGAGCATTCTCATGAAAAATACTACTGTTCTTTGAAAATAAATCAAGTTGTCAATTAGTACAGACATGTCATCTACACGTTGGCAGAGGAGCAAAATGCGATACATTAAATCCTCAGAGTTTTCTAAGATTTCATATGAATTTTACAGATTTATTGTGATAATTGTAATGATTCTTCATGTTCGTTTTTTCTCTTAACATTTAAGAAGCCAGAAAGGCAACGATGACAATAATGATTATACTTTGATATTTTTGATCCCAATAATCGATAAAAACTTGTAATGTATAAAAAATGTTGCTTAAAATATAGAACATTTATCATTTTACAAGACACTTTTGATAATATTAGAGGTTTAATATCAATTCCTCTATCGCTCCATTCATAAACATTAATGCTAATGTTTAAACGTTTGTTTTGTTTTTCAAACTTAGTTATATTTTTTAAATTCATTGGGAATTTAATATTTTTCAAATTAAAGTATTAGTTTTTATAATATTTTAATGTATATTTTTGATGTTTTGTTTTGAAAGAGAAGAGACCCGCTATTATAGCGTACAAAAAACACATTTTATCTTCATTTTTTAAATCGAGAACTGCATTTTTGTTTTTAAATAATTCTGGTAGAGTCAAATTACAAGAACCAACTATTAGTTTGTATATTCCAACTCGAACTTCCACTTTGTGAATTGATTCAATAATTCAACCACTCCCTCTCTCCGTAAAATCACTTATTTTGTCTTAAATTTCTGAATTAGTCTTGTAAAATACTTTGTTAAAATACTTTATATTTGAAACAGGTCTTGTCGGTGACATAAAAAATCGAAGTTGATTCGATATATTTTCGTCAATTTCTCTCTGAAAATTTACTGTTAAACAAATTTGTGTTTAACTTTGTTGACATTTATCAATATGTTTTTATATAAATTTTTAAAATCTTTACTATAGGCTAGAAAAAATTGGTTTGAATCGTTAAACACTTCCTCTGGTTCAAACACATATTCTTCGATAAACTTTTTAAAAGCAGATTTTTGTACTTTAAAAATTGAACTGCTTTATAATTCCAAAATTTGCCCTCCATCTTGATTAGTACATTCATTTAGATCTAAATGATACTTCAGAACACGATTTAATGTTAACTTCTTATAACAATACGGACATTTAAAAAAGTTTTTGTTGTTGCAATTAATTAGATGTAAATAAAATTCTTGACAATTTTTACAACTTATAACACAAACTGTACAATTCACTTCCGTATGATTTTTCTTATAGTGTAAGTTGAAGTCTTTTGCCCAAAAAAACTTTTCACATTTATCACACAATAGTCTCTCGCTTTCTGTAAACATTTTTAAAAATAAAATAAATAATAACTTAGAAAATCTTTTATACATACCAATTTCTGCAGTGATGTTTACGTAATATTTTTAATATCACCATGGAAATCTAATAAAAGTAAACGATATATAATTTAGAAATTTTTTCTTTTGCTTTCAGTTTAATTATGTTATGGCTTTAAAAAAACAAATATAAGTTTTGATAAAATTCTTGTGATAAATAGTGTTGAAGGATTCATTATTAACAATCATTTTATTGCTAAAGAAATTGGATTCTGTAGCTCAACGCTTTCATCAAGTATTGGCTTAAACTTTTTTAACAAAAAAAACTTAAGAAAGATGATGTGATAAAATCAAAATTTATTTATAAGTTTCATGGAATAGATATATATAAAAATCATGTCAACTGGCCAAATTATTATTATTATGAAAGTTATATTAAAACTTTATATAATATAACAGAAGAAAAAATAATCCACATAAAGTTTGCATAGCATATAATGATAACCCAAATATTCGGACAATGTTGCACATCTCTGGCTTAGAGCATCTATCAGTAAATATATATAATTTATTTAATGAGTTGCCTTCTATAAAATTTATAAGAATATTACCATACTATGGTATTGCATCGTATACTAAATGTAAATTATATGATTTTCATCCAAACGCAAATATTAAGTGTGCAGAAATTAAATGTAAAAATTTAACGAGCGAATTATAACTTTATCTATCATTTCAAACAACTCAACTGTTCGTAAAACATCAAAATGAAGTAAATAATAATTACGCAAAACATCAGTATATAAACTCAGTGATTTTTTAATATTCATTTTACTGACATGTATCTATGTGGTAAAAGAAATAAGTATCTCTAATGGTCATAAAATTACTTTTAAACTCGATAGAAAAAACATTTCATCTTTATATCGACTCAAGACTTTGATGATCAAATTAGAATAAATCTTTCAAATCCACAATTATATATTAACAACAAAACAAAAACTTTTCTAATTTCTCTAGTAAAAAATGCTACAAAATATTGTAAAACATGAATAATTTTATTAAATATTTTGTTATTATTCTATTACATTTTTCATTTAATTATTTGTTATAAGAAATCTAAAAACTTATATGTTTAATAAATTATATTATTTCAATTAAATTTTTATTCCTTTAAAATAATTGAAAATAATTTTTGTTTGCGTTCATAATTAATTTTTATTTTATGAATGGAATAAATTAAATTAATCCCTTCAATCAAGTTTGGAATAGAACTTATCTCAAAGCCAATTGTTCTGCAAACAACATCATTTCCAAGAGCATCATCAATCTCTAATATATGTAGTTCACCTTTATCGAGAGCTGCTTCCGGGCAAATTTTTATCATTTTCTCAAAACCACCGTAAACAGGTTGGTAATCCATAATAACTTCAAATTTTTCCTATAGTTGTTATCTAATAAAAAAATAAAACGATAAATTAATATTACAAGTAAAGAGTTTTTTTACATAACAATGATAAAGTGACAAATTGAAAAAATTTATTCTTACTCAATAAATTCAATATAATCATTCTGATAAAACAAATATTTCTCAAATAAAATTTTTTCAGACAAATATTACTGAGCATATAACATAATATGTCTTTCATATAAATTACTAAACAAAAATTAACAATTAAATATCAAACAGTAAGGCAGTAAGTTAAGATTTCATATATGCTTATAGTATGATATCATTTTCTTTTGAATTAAATTTTTTGAGACCTAGTTTTTAGTGTGCATATAACACAATAACAGGTCTTTAATATAATATAACAAACATTAAAAAATATTAAACATAACTCAAACTGTATGACAATAAGTACAATATATTTTAATTTTTCATATAATAAAGTATTAATATTTTTCAAGTATTAGTTATCTTATTATTTAGCTGTTAAAGGACTTTGTTTTATGTTTTAACATAATATATTAGTGGTTAAATTTTTTTTCTTAACAGTATTTTTATTCAAACAATTTTTTAAGACATCTTTTTAGTGAACTCGTAACACATTAATGTCTTTAGTTTAATATAAAAAATCTGAATAAAAGAATAAAAAGTTTAGAATAAAAGAATTTGAAACTTTTTACATTGTTATAAAAATTAAATTTATTTATAAAGATTACAAAATATTCATTTTAATATTTATTTTATTTCATTATTTATAATTTGTTTTAAGATAATTTTCATTTTAACATTTTTAGTACATTTTTTTGAATATACCATAATGATTACTTTTCAAGGCTAACCGCTTGCTATTAAATGATATATATTATAGTATTATAGTAGCGCACACAAAGAAAATTTAGAAAATAACATAATAACCTCCAATGAGTACAATCACCCGATTATTTCAGCTTAATAAATAAATTTATTATAAAAATAAAAAAAAATATTTAAATATAAAAATTATGAATTTAATTCATAATCTCAAGTTTTATGTAAAAATTAATTAGTATAATAGACTATGTTAAATCAAAATTATCAATAGTGAAATGACAGGAATAAAATTTTAATAATTTTAAAATTGTCCTATAATAATAGTAACATTTTAAAATTACAAATGATTTCTTCTAAAAATAAAATTAAAAATTGCATATAATAACTTTTAAGAATTATAATTCAATAATTAATGATTAACTTATTTTTGACTTTTGTTATTATTACTATTATTACGTTACACCAAGCCTATAATATTAATTATAAAATATTTTATTTAAATATATTATAAAAACTAAAATTATATAACATTTAAAAAAAACTGATAAATCAGGACAAGTTTTAAATAATAAAATTTTAGTTAATTTTAGTAACACCCAAATGGTTAGCAGTTCTAATTTTTAGTTTTATACAACATTGAATTATCTAACAACAATATAAAAATTTAAAAACAAAAAGATTAGCTGACGCATTATAAAAGAATTGAATTATAATTTCTTAAAATTAATATTTAATATAACTTTTACCTATCTACCAAAAAGCTAAAATAAATTGTTCCAAGTGTCTAAATGACATCCAGTTGAATCATGTTAACACTACAGCTTTGCGGTAAAAAAATTCTTAAACATTTTAATACATAATCATGTTTTTCTCAAACATTTTTATAAGGTTAATTATAAAATATAAACCTAAATTTTTGTATAAGAATATGGTTATTATATTACAAAATACTATTTTATTCAAATATAATCTTAAGATTATAGAATTTTACCTAAAAGGTATCGTTGAACGCAGAGACGCGTTCAGCGCAAGCTATGGGTAATTTTAACGACTGATTTTCTGTACTCCTACAATCTTTTTAGGATATCTAATCACACGTAACTGTTTAGCAGCAATCTTTTGAAACCCTTGTTAAACACGTATTACGAATTAACTAAATCTGTTCATGAGAATAATAGACACGTAATGTACATATACTTTCAACTCTAAAATTCTGACTCATATTGTATTACAAATTCTAACTCCCAACCCACTCTTTAAACCAGCCAACAAACTAACAGATCCACTCCTTAGGATACAGACTATATGAACCATTGTTCACAGATCATTATTGGCCTTTTTCCACAATCACACACTTTCATTTTACTTATTGTTGTATCAAAATATTATGTGCACTTATTTATTGTATTGCTTAATTATTAAGAGTTAAGCAATAACTCTTAGTTATTCTAAATGAACTAATTCTGTTATAATTAATATGTTTTTAATTTAAAGGTAATATCTATATTCATTTAACATGAAATATTTCTAGAAAATGATTTTTTAAGATTTGTTTTTGTGTAGAGTATATGAAAATATAATATTATTATAACTTAATTATGAAAATAATATTTTATTACTAAAATTTATTATAGTTAAACTAAGGATTCATTATAATGATTTTGTTACAATTTACTTGAGAAGCAGTTACAATTAAAGATTACTTTATATGTTTTAAACTTTACATACACTTTTTTATTTACAAAATAATTACACGTGAAAAATAATAATTCACGTTATTTATGTTTTTTTAATTTAAATTTATGTATATAATTGGAGACAAATTTATGAATTTTAGATAAATGGAGACATGTCTCCAGAACGGAGACAATTATTTACTTTTGGAGACTTTGGAGACAAATGGAGACATTGTGTCCGAATTCATATCTCTAGTTATATTTTATATAATTAATTAAAACCTATTATAAAACATATTTCATAATAAATTCTAATTAATATACTAACTTA
>JAQIVF010002126.1:0-11773 GCA_034698365.1 Steganacarus magnus | reverse complement strand
TCCTGTCCTGGTTTTTTAAAGTTATTATCCCGTCCCGACCAATCCTGCCGAAAAACACAAAATCCTGATCCTATCCCATCCTGTCCTGATATTTTTTTCATGCCTACAACACAACACACGCCACGCGATCATTGCAAAACTGAAACACCAGAAAAAAATGTGTGACAGAAGCGATACGGTTCTCATGCGCCGTTGAAAAGGAGAAACGTCTACACGACTGTTGTTTTCTTCAAACGTTAAAAATATTCCGTTACGAAGGAACACACACTCACACACAACACACAGTAATGTTTTAATGCCATAATGCAATAAATATTTCTTAAAGAGAAATATATATTTGTTTATTATTAAAATATCTAATATAATATTCATAATAATTTATTGCGTGTTTTGTCAGCTTTTATGAAAACTGTGTTGAAAGCATTTAGCTATTAAATATGAATACACTTACAAAATTAAAACAAAGACCATTTTATTTAATGATGCAAAATAGAAACTTTAATGAAACTGCAAATTAACAAGCTTTTAGAAAACTCCAAAGAAATAATTATAATAATGCCGAACAAAAACAGTTATTATTGTAAAGTAACACAAAGAAGTTTAGACTCAGTAACTTATTTTGTTTATAATTAAAGCGTTTTCAAAAATCCACAGCAGAAAAAAAGCGTAAATAGTGAAATAGAATATTTTTTAGCTCATGTTGTAAAATAATCAAAAAGTACTAGATAATAAAAACTCCAGACTGTCTGCCTCTATATGCGAAAATTTGTTTAAAAACAATTGGCAGAAAAGATTTTAAAAGACTCACAGAATTTAATCTTACAAATTAAAATAAATTAGAACATATCTAAACAAGTGATTTGTATATTTTGGTGCACTTGAATGCATAAGTATTTGGTGTGAAACATACATTTTGAAATTCTGACACTCTTTTTAAGAACTATGTGTTTAATTTTTATTTAGTATTCTAAAACTTTCTTAACTTTATGCGATGATTTTCTGCACTGTTTACATCACATGCCGAGAGGAGAGAGAGAGGGGAGAAAGTGAGTGAGTGTGTGAGTGAGTGAGTGAGAGAGAGAGAGAAAGAGAAAGATAGTGTGCCTCTAAAATAGAATAATTTATTTTAATAATGGTTATTATTATTGGATTCTAATTATTTAGAATAATATTCTGTATTATTTTATTTATTTTATTTGAATTTATAATATCTGAGTATTGTATAGTCGGGTGTAGTAGTATTTATAATCAATGATTGCTCGCAATATTAAATTATGTAATATGTATTTTGTTAGCGTTTAATAGAGTTTAGTGAGAGTTGTTATTGAAAATACAATAGTAATGAATTAGAAATAAATAATAACACTTGTAAAATATTGATCTGTTAAACCGATTAAGCAATTATAAGTTACCACATATGTGTCACATTTCGTTGTTTTTCATAAAATTGAAAAATGAAATGTGTTTTTTAACTTCATTTACGAAATAAAGTGTTGTAATTCGAGGTAAACATAATTTTAAATAATACACCGCTTTATTAACAATAGATGTTTTATTGAAACCATATTTTTTCTAATTTCATAATACAAAAGCATAGTTCATAAACATTAAAATAAGTTCATTGCGTAGTAGTTTTCAGAATAAATTTGTTATACAGATATATAAAAATCGCACATTTTTTCAAAAAACATGTCAATCATGCAAATTTTTGAGGGTATATATTAGAGACACATTTGTCATTATTAAAATATAGTTATAATTAATTGTTATTTGAAACACATTATATTTTAACTTTAATCTCTACAATGAAAATAATTTTAACAATTGTATTGCTAATACTGTGCGCATTCAATGGCAGAGTATTGGCGTCATTAACAATCGGCGGCACAGCTACTAATGTCGCCGATTCTGTACTTGACTTGATTCCTGACGATTTAAGTGAGTTTTAAATTTAGTAAATATTGTTTTCTATAAATAATTATATCTCTATTTTTTTATAATTAATAAAATTTAATTTTACAGACGATTTGGCGCAATCATCACTGAAAGTGGCAAATACTGATGTGGATGTATTGACAACAGTCTTAATCGATTCGTTTTCCAACATTAATCGATCGTTGCCTGCGTTTATATCACTGTCCGATAGAGATATAAAACTAGTTTTTATTTACTATGAATGCAGTGTAACTGTCATTCAATTAACTATCGATTCGTTAGTAAATGTATTAATTACTGCGCAAACACAGACCATAAGAATATCATGCGCTATATTGCAGATATTAATCAATATTATTAATATCAAAGTTAACCTACTTTTACAACTCGTGTCAAACCTGCAACAGTCACTGTCTAATGCGACCACTAATGGTTCACCACTCGTACCACTTCTTCAACAAGCGTTGCGATCAGCGATTGTGAGATTAGAAGATGCGCTCAGACTTGCGATTTATTACGGTTTACAGCTGTTGTGTTGTGTCTCGAATTTGTCACAATCAGCCATCGATCAAGTGGTCTCGTATTTGATTTCATTGCAAAATAATTTAGAGAATCTATTGGTTTCGAAAATTCAGACACTGGTTAACACTGCATTGCAAAATGAATATTTGTCGACAGATGATGAAACTGCGATCGTGAATGCGACACAAGAACTGTGGAGTGTTGTTCGCACACAACTAAAAGTGGCACAAAATCCGTCGCAACGCATAAGCGATTCGATTAAACCGCAACTGTTAGCAGTTCAGTCACAGATGCAACAAATTTATGACATGCTAAGCAAGCAGTCATCAAACACTGGAGACAATGGCTCTCCAACACCAGTGGCTTTCAAAATAAATTGGAGAAAAGTGTTGCATGCGATCCGAGAGTTCGTGGATTGGCTCGACGATCTCGTTAATGGCAGTTCGGGCTAATATTTATTATTACTTTGCTCTGAATATTTTTTATTTTATCTAAAAATTAATTTGATTTAATATTTTAAAAATTTATTTGATCCCTTTCTGAATTATAATTATAATTAAATATTGAGTAATAAAATAAAATTCAAAAAAGTGTATACAATCTTATAGAGATGGTTAATCACTGAAAATTAGATTAAAGAATGAAATATAGTTTACTTTTTTGAGTTTTAAAAAACCAGTTCTGGGTGAGCTTCAATTTGTCGGACTGAAGTCGGGTTCAGGCTTTAAAAATATTTAAAATAATTTTTAGTCTTCTTTACAACACCACAAGTCTTTCTTCTTTAGAACTAAATTCATAATGAAATATGTTTGATATATACAAAAATTTAATAAATAGTTTTAAGGTATTCCATCATTTATTAGTAATAAAATTTCTTATAATACAAATAATACTAGAAAACTTTGAAATACTAGAATACTAAATGTTTTATTAAATTTAGTCAATCTATTTGTTGCCATATTTAAGAAAAATATGTTTTTAAATAAATATTTTGAAAACCATTGTACAGTATTTTAGTTTTAACAACAAACACATTAATTACATATAGTTATAAATAGAATATATAATTTAAATCAAAAAATAGCATTTATTTCATATCAAAATAGCGCTATAATTTGCTCTCAAAATTTATCATTTATTATTTTGAATGATTAATGTAAAAATTTAATATTAGATAAAGAAATACTTTATATTTAAACTTTTATTATTTTCCACGACATTGTATAACGTATTATTGTAAATTTTTTTCTTAAGTGTGCAAAGGTTTGTAAGTTCATGAAAACTCAGTTGTATATGTGTGTGAGACTATAATATTAAACTCGACTGGTTTTTAACAATTAAATTCTAAATTTTAAAAAATCGTTATAAGTCTGAATAAAATTAAAAAATTATTTATTGTTGCGCGTTATGTTTGCGTACTACTGGTATTTTTGGTACTGGTACTACTGGTTTATTTCAATAAAGTTTGTATTTCTTAAATGTTTTACCAATTATTTATTTATTTTGTACCGAGCTTTTGAATTTTTAAAAATATTCGGCTCAGGGCGGGCTTCAATTTGTAGAATATAAGTCGGTTTAGGGGTTGAAACATTTATCAAAATTTAAAAAAATTTAAATAAAAAACTCTCATGCATTTTTAATTAAGTAATATTATTTTTAATGATACAAATAATACAAGAAAACTAAAATAATGAGTATGTTTTATTAAATTTAGTGAATCTATTTAAGATTATATTAATAATAAACTTTTAAATAAATATTTTTAGAAACGTTAACTTTTAGTTTTGCCATCAAAAACATTAATTACGTTTAGTTATAATACAATAACTGAAACACTTTTTTGCTGACGCGTCATACTATTAAATAACACGTGTTCATGTAGTTGTAGTAATATTTGTTGTTGTTTGTATGAAAACGTGTTCGCGTTTGTGTATAGCGTTGTGTAATCAAATCTATTAAACGTATTTTTGAATTCACAGTTTTGTTTCTTATTTTGTTGTATTAGTGACCACAAGTACAGACAGATATGGATCACCGGCGTAACTCATTCGACAGATTTGGTGATGACTTGTGTGAATATATATTGAGTTATTTACCATTAAGTGATTGTTTTGTATTGCAATGCGTATCACAACAGTGGAAATATTTAATAGCTAAACAAAACAAATTAATTATTATCGGAAAAGAAAGTCGGTTTGCTTTAAACAATTTAGTAGTACCGAGAGATGAAGATTCTGTTAACTATTTTATTATTAATAAAACATCGCTAAAGTTTGTGCTCAGAAAGTTTAGAGTTATTACACATTTGAATATTAATTATATAGACTATAGAATTATGACAATAATTTGCGATATTTGTAAACATTTAAATTCATTTCAAGTCAATGAACACATCGATGAGATCTCTTACATATGTCTGAAGCGTTTCGCATCGAAATTTGGACAAACATTAGTATTGCTTGACATTAAGTGTTCATACGTTCGCTTCAAGTTATTGATTGAATTACTGCCAAATTTAACAATAATTCGTTTTACTGATAATGGTTCGCATTTATGTAATAATTTAGAATCATTATTCATTACTAGCGATAACAAACAAGTTGTGCCAAAATTAGAAGAAATAAATTTGAATAACTTGTCACATTTGAATGGTTTCGAGTCATTCGCTCAAAAGTATTGCAAACAAATTAAGAACTTTAAAGTTGGTATTGCAGTCGAATTAATGCTCGATTCATCAGTACTGAGTAATATGTTGACTCAATTGAATTGTTTTGAGAAATTAGAAAAATTGGATTTAGATTTTAGAGGTTTCACTTTAGACGAATCACTAGAAAGTGGTGTCAAACTTATTGGCGAGAAGTGCGCGAAATTAAGTGAATTACGATTAAACGAATATCACGGAAGTTTAACTGACTGTTTTGCAAACAATTTTATTTCACTAAAAAAATTAGATTTGAGTAGACATAACACAGATTTTGATGGTGGAGTGGAAAGCTTGAAGAGTTGCACTCATTTAACACATTTATTGCTACGGTTTGATGATTTATTGCTAAAGGATGTAGATTTTTTGGATATTGATGCGCATTTACCGAAATTAAAATATTTACAAATATCTAGTAATGTAAATATACTGACGGATAACACATTGCGATGTGTGGCGAAATTGAGACAATTATATCGTTTAGAGTTAAATTCCGATAAAGATTTCAACCAAATTATTTATGGGTATATACCTTTTATTGAGTTTAGTAACAATATTACCGATAATGGTATTTGTTATCTGATTAATAACTGCGCGAGTATTAAGTGTATCGAAATCAATTGGCGAACAAAAGTATCGCAGAAATCTGTGAACGAATTTTTTGAAAAAGCGAAACAATTTCCCAAAATTGAATTCAATTTTTCAGTGCGACTTAACAAACCTAATCGAATGAGAGTTAAAGGTATGCCAAATAATTTCTGTTTAGAAATTTTTAGTTAAAAACTAACCAGAAATAATCGAATAATAAATATATGGTAATTATAATGATTACTAAATTTAATAGAAAACAATTCACGACACATTCATAGAGAGTTCACTTTCATAAGTATTGTTAGGTTAATGTTAAAAGCCTTTTAATAATTGTTACTTTAAAGCATTGTTACTCATAGTAATTTTATGCGATAACTAATCAGACTATTAAGTTGTCTCATATACGTTGCATAGTATTAAGATATAGCGTGTAAGTGGCAGACTTTTTGGACTTAAGAGAACTGCGAACAGACAGACGGACGGACGGACATTGTCAAATCCATAAGCTCTCCTTCATCTATATGAAGTGAGCTAAAAATTTCTTAATATTGATTTTAAATGTTTATTATTCCTATTTTTTCCAAATTAATTACAATTTTATTTAAAAATATCTTATTGTATGCTCTCTTATCTCTTATTTCACTTCATTTATAAATGTATGATTTTTTACTTAATAAATAAATGATTTTAATTATAATATCGGAAATGCATATTTTAAAATTGAGAACTACTATTAGTTTAAACGTCACCTCATCTTCATCTCAGCTTTTCTTTAAAATTTTTCATTTGTTTGCACTCTCACTGCCGACTGGTAATATTTTAATCAATTTTCTGCGTCCCATACTCGTGATGATGTCCTAAATTATAATATTTACAAATTGAAATATAAATTTTAAAATTATGGCGTATAAAGTGGTGATTAAATAACGAAATAAAATGCGTATTTCTTAGATCGTATCAGCATTTAAACAAAAATAATTATTAACATTTAAAGTTCGTTTAAAGACTAAATAGGATTTAAACATTATACATGTATATTGTTTTTGGGCACTACTAATCGGTATTTCACTAAAGTTTGTATCGAATCATTTAAATAGCTGTAGTGTTTTTCACCAATTATTAGCAAAACAAGTGGAAATGCTTTAAAATTTGACTTAAATTTATTTTTTATTCTGATTGATTGTGATTGAATTGTACATCTAAGCAAGCAGTCATCAAATACTGGAGACACTGTCTCTCCAACACCAGTGGCTTTCAAAATAAATTGGAGAAAAGTGTTGCATGCGATCCGAGAGTTCATCGATTGGCTCGACGATCGCGTAAATTCCAGTTCGGGGTAAAATTTATTATTACATTGCTCTAATGCATCAGTGCTATAATGAAATAAATCACGCGAAGATTAAAAATAATTTTCATTAAAAATTAAGATTGCTTTTATAAGTTATGCAAAAATATTTATAACAGATAAATTCATATATATTACGATTTGATGTAAGACTAGAAAAACCTATACTGACACACACACACACACACACACACACGTCAATTAGTGCCACAACCACTAAAATTTTTATAATGCCTTTTAATTTTGTAATATTGAGCGCTCAGATTGTTTTCTTATTTTATTTTAATACGATTATCTTTTAATAAACATGTTTCATGAAAAAATATTATTTAACTAAAAACTGAGCACAATATCAATGATCGGCAGTAATTTTATGAGTTTCAAACTTATTTAGCATTTATAATAATCGCCTCTTCGTTGGCTTATGTGATGCAAAATCGTATAAACTGTTAATTGAAATGAATTCGCGTTGCATTAAAGTTACTAAGGATGATCAACTTACTTAAAAATCTTTTTGGTGGTGTAAACTGACGTAATCTTACCGAAATTGACATAAAAATCTGTAAATTTTCTGTAAAATTTATTTTATTCAGAACTAAATTAAAATTTTATATTATAGTAATTATTGAACGATAAATATTGAGGAACTAAAAGTGTGTTATTTTTCGCTTTCATTGTTTGGCATTTTTCAAATATTTTGCATATAAAACTCCGAGCATAAGGAGCATAACTAGATTATGAGAGAGTTTGAGCACCTATTTGTTGATACGCTTTATTGGTGTCCCCAAACAATCCCAAAAAAATATTAAATTTTAAAAGCCCACGCCTAAAACCAAGAATTTCATCACAAACATTAAAAACTTATATAAAGACATTTAATGTTACTTAATGTAGTGTCAGTTTGTAACTACAATTTGTACTTTTATTTCTAAAAAAAATATAATTTGAGACCTCTTTCACAGAGTTTAAATAAAGTGAATTTATAATAATATAATTATGTGTTAAATATAATTAAATTCTGTGCACTGTTGCAATGTAAATAAATATGTGTAAATAATATTAGGTTAAAGTTTAAGTTCTTAATAAAATCATTTTTTTGTGATGAATTTTTTAATTTTTTCGGAATTCTTTTAAAATTTTGTTAATTACGCTTAAATGAGATTTTTACACAAGCACTTTGTAAAAATCCGTAATTTACGTCACGTAATTTTACGTAATTACGCTCTGAGCATCCATAAGCATTAAAGACTTCAGCATTAAAGGCTTCAGCGAGAATGAAGATAAACGAAAAGTATCAAAATTATCGTATTTTAATTTATATAATTTTAATTATTCGTTTAAATTTAATTCTTAAATAGTTATCATTTATGGAAATAGTTACTCAGAAATGAGTGGGATTTTCTGCTGGAAACTATTCAATATCAACTATTTTCGTTTTTAAAAAATGTTTCAAAATCAACTTTTAAACGTATATTAATTGATGATTTACATTGCAGTTAATAGCGTTAATGAGTTTGCTGTTCTTGAAGCTAGTGGTCATTTCTTCAAAATTCTATTGATTCTTTAATCTATTTAATAATCGACAAATTAAATTAATTTTTTATTTTTAATTTTGGTATTATAAAAGTAATATTGTAATATCTCATTAAACCCTACTTATTATTCTATTAGATTTATAAATCTTTTTCTCAATAAAGAAATTATTTAATTTTTATTTTTTAACTACAAGTGAGTTTTCAAACTAAACTAATTGTTTTGTAATATGTTATATTATAAACTGAAGATGATTAGAAAAATATTTAGTTCTGCAGTATAAACGTGAATTGTAATAAAATGTATTAATTGGATAAAATATAACACCGGTAGTGTGACCAACTGTTTTAGATTATAACTTGAAAATCTTAATAAGTTTGATATTTTCCCCTGGATTTCACCTGGAATTGTAACATTAAATGAGGGCAATTGACCAATTTAATACCAATTGTCATTATACAAGCGCTTATAAAATTTTTAGGCTGGTATTTTCTCGTGTGCTATAATATTTTTTTAGAAATTAATTATTCTATTAAAAAAAGGTTTAACTAAAAACGTGTCAATTTAAAAAATTTTAATTTATCATTAGTGTAAAATAAATGTGAATCACACTTAAAATTGCTTATAATTGTAAGCAATGAAACAATTGAAAATGATTTCATCTTCGCGTGCAGTCATTAATTGCATTATTTATTTGAATTTATGTTTAGTCTAATATTCATTATAAAACATGTTTTTAGTTTTATGGCTAACTCAGAAAACTAATATAATAATATTATCATTAAGATTATATAACTTAAAATTATGAGAAATAAATAAAATCACAAAAAATTGATAATATAAAAGTTATTGATTAGAGAAACTGAGATAATAAAGGATTTTGTTAGTATTTCTATAGTGCTGTTTCATAACTGTTTGCCACTGTTAGCATTTTTCTAGAAAAGTATTTTAACGTCATTTAATGGCTAATCTAATCTTTCAATTATAGATCCTGAAAAAAATACAAGTGCATTCCCTTTTCATTCTTTTAAGGGCAATAATATATTTTACAATATTTGCAAAAATTTAAAATATTAATTAATTTTATTCATTCGCGTCATGAGAAATTGAGGATTCTATTCGTCGCTAATAATCTTTATATGTAAAACATTTAAAATTAGTGATTTTGAAAATAAACTTAAGTATGATTGACTTGGAACATACATTTGATATTTTATTTCGATAGAGAACTCAACTGCTGTTCATATTTTTTGTAAACTTATTGACGATACAGTATAAAAGATAAATACAGATTTATATTTTTATTTTTATTTTTAGTGGTTAAACTTATAAGTATTTATTCGAAAAATGTTAAAGATTTCAATAATTTTTCTGTTATTTTCTTTTGGTAACATATAGTTAACAATTATATATATATTTCGAAATTTATTTTCTTTATATTTCACTTTATAGAGCCTCTGTTTGCGGACAATATATGCGATGATTGGCAGACATATGAATACCAGAAGTGTTTCAAATTAGTTGAAACTGCTCAGAGTTATGACGAAGCGACAAACACATGCAAACAATACAATTCAACTTTGGTTACTATCAACTCATCCGAAGAGCAGCAGTTTATTGAAAATTATTTGTTCACAAAACACAATGTTATCGAAAATGTTTGGATAGGTTTGAAATATTTTAACAGTAAGTTTAAATGGATTAATGATTTTGAGGCAAACTACACAAACTGGTCAGAAAATAGTCCGCAAAATCTAGCGGACTATTGTGTGCAAATCGATGCGTACTATCCGTTAACAGGCAAATGGTCTGACATTTTGTGCGAGAAAAAGAATTTTGCGTTTTGCGAGAAAATATCTACAATTACTATAAAACAGTTAATTGAGATCACTTTAAATACAAGCACACAATTAGCAAATTGTGTTTTACAGCAAAATGTTTCAAATACACTACAGTTGGACGCAATCAAACAGTTAAACACCACTAATAACGAGTTGTTAATTAAAATAATAAAACTAGAAAATACAACTCAAGAGTTAACTATTAAATTAGAAAACACGAGCAAACAATTAAATGACACAACAAACGAGTTATTAATTACTAACAATAAGTTAGTGAACACAACAAAACAGTTAGAAAATGCAATTCAACAGTTGATGATAAAATCAGAGAATAAAACACACGAAATTGAGTTATTAGTTGGTGGTAATAACATCAAAACATTTGTGGAGAATAATTTGCATAAAGCATTCATTTATCCGAATAAATCATTACCAGCTGATACACATCAACACGCTATAGAAATATGCCAGAAAAACAACGCAACTCTCGTTGAAATCGAGTCAATTGAAAAGCAAACGCTCGTTGAATCGTTTTTGCATCAAATCGAAGCGCATTCAGAGTATAAGCTTTATTGGATCGGGGGTTATAGGGAAAGCACAGTGAATGGTATATTCAAATGGTTGAACAGTGGACACGAATTTAATTATACAAATTGGGTACATTCACATCCGGGTCCCGATAGACCTTTTACTTTTATCTATGGTATTCCTGGTGATTCGTGGCACGGGTTATGGTTTAGCGCACTTGTTTCGGATAACTATAATATTTTTTGTGAAATTGTTTTAACTTAAGTAATATTTCCATTTATAGAATAAAATTATTAGTGGTTTTAACATAGAAAAGAGAATAAGTTGGTGTAAAATTTTTATTTCAGAGAATGAGAGAGAGAGAGAGAGAGAGAGAGTAAGTGAGAGAGAGAGTCAGAGAGTGAGTCAGAGAGAGACAGAGAGAGAGTCAGAGAGAGACAGAGAGAGTGAGTGAGTCGGAGAGAGAGTGAGAGAGAGAGAGACAGAGTTAGACGGAGTTAGACGGAGTGAGAGAGAGAGAGTGAGTGAGTGAGTGAGTGAGAGACAGACAGACAGAGACAGACAGGTAGCACGTCTTTACAGCAAATGCTTTACCGCAAACGACTTTAGAGCAAACGTCTTTACCGCAAACGCGTTTAAAGCAAACGCTTTTACCGCAAACGTCTTTACAGCAAACGCTTTTACCGCAAACGCGTTTACCGCAAACGTCTTTAGCGCAAATACGACTTTACCGCAAACGCGTTTACCGCAAATTTATGTTCAAACTTTAAACAATAA
>JAQIVF010002125.1:0-11776 GCA_034698365.1 Steganacarus magnus | reverse complement strand
TCCTCTATTATTCTATTTCCATTCATTTTTTCATACAAGCACTCAATATCTTCAAGTTTTTGATACTTGGATGAACTGAACTCAATTGCATTACTCAATGGAAATAGAGATAACTTTTTGTTTTCTTTCGTTTTAACATTGTTCTTAGGTTTACTAATTTGTTTCTTATACGAATTTTTTTCAGTAATAGCATTACCAATAGTAACATTACCACGACTAACAATATCATTACCGTTTGTTAGAATAATATCACTTACAGAGTGAGAAACACCATCAACTAAACTGATATGATTATTACTTAATTGAGAATAACGTAAATTAGAAACAACTGCGTCCACACATCTATTGAGTAAATCGGATATTATCTCGTGATCTTCATCGTGAGACCAATCAAAGCTTTCGTTATGATTTATATTTTCTTCGTTGTTTTGTTTACTTGGTCTCCATAGATGAACAAAATTATCTTCGCCGCCACTAATTACCAAATCTTCATCAAATATACACCATTGCACGCAATATATTATTCCTCTGTGACCATTAAACTTATTTAATGTCGTTTGAGTTAACACATCCCAAATTAGTACTGTCTTATCATATGAAGCAGACGCTAATTTATTTGATTTAAATGGAGACCAACTTAATGAAGATATTCTGTCATTATGTCCAGATAATGTCACTTTTGTTTGGTCAAGTGTTTCATTACTATTTGTATTCAAAGAATAACAAAAAATATTGCGATCATACGAACAAATCGCTAACCAATCGCTAGTTTTGTCATTTTTGTCATCAGAATTATTGCAATTCCATTTAACGCATAGAATCAGTTTATCAAAAGCTTTTATTTCAGTTATTAAATTCAACTTTTTATCAATAAACTCAAACACATCTACAGTTCCATCTTCGTTGCCAATTGCTAAATGAGTGTAACCACTTTTCCACATAATATCTGTTCTTTTTTTATTATTGTCAACACATTCATTAAAATTAACCACTTTTTTAGTTGACAGATAATGCAAAAAAAGTTTGCCAGTTTTATGCAGACAATAAACCACCCATTCTTCTGACGTGAAATTATTTAACGCCGGACCCCATATTAAGCAGTATATTTTCGATGTGTCATAAACTGAATTGTTAGTTGAATACTTAAAATTAAAATTTTCTGCCTGATTGCGATTAAAGTTAAAATCAAGTACACTCATGTGTCCAATAGAAGAGCCAATGGAGAGTCTATTCTCACGTTCGGGATGCCATTCCAGTGCAGAACCCTTTCCATCTTTCCCTTTAGCAAAAAGAGCGATTCGACGTTGATATTCAACATTCAAGTTGTCTGAGAATTTAATCAACTGAATTCCGTCTCCGATAGCGATTGCGACTAATGAAGACTCAATTGGAGAAAATGAAATATCATGAGCGCCGTGACTGAAAGTATAGAAAGTGTTCAGTGCACACCTATTGTGCAAATCCCATAAAATAATTTGATGATCGAGTGACGTACTAATAGCTAACATACTTTTAATATCAACCGCTATACTAAATATAACCGAAGTGTGCGCCAAATTATTAGATGAATCAAATAGAGATGGTCTGTGAACTCTGATTTTACTCGATGGCGGTTTGTTTGGTATTTCAATTACAACTAATTGTCCGCTTCCACAACCAACTAATATTTCAAACATATTCGTTGATTTTGCTGATTTATTTGGTGGCAAAAATGCTAATGAAAACCAATTCTTTTGTTTTTGATTATTAGCGTCTAATTTAAAGTCAACAATATTATATCTGCGATATATATCCCATACTTTAACAAAACCATCGCGTGAAACCGATGCCATAATACCCTCTTGATAGTGACCGTTCGATAAACCAAAAGATAGAGAACATATATCATCGCTATGTCCTGCTAAGTGATACTCGATATTCGAGTTTATTTCATTTAACAATGAAACCACTGTTATGTCACCATTCATGTAACTTTAAATAAAGAGATTATTCATTATAAACAAAAATATTGATTACACTTAAATTGAAAATATTGAAATCCAACAAAATATTTTCTGCTTATATAAAATTAGTATTAATAAATACGTAGAATAGATTAATTAAAAAATGCATAGAATTACCCGATCGCTAACTTTTGTTGATCATTGTTTGAGCTCGCAATCACCGAAATGGCAATTTTGTTACGATAATTGTCACCAATCATTAACTGCTTTAAACTTCCATTCTCTATATTCCAACAAACAATAACAGAGTGAATACAATAATAAACGGTTGAATTATCGCTCCAATCAGCGGATAATATCTTCTTTGATGGCAATTCCAATTGAGCGGTGTTTACATTCTGGTATTTAAATTCATTATTACGGCAACACATCACAGCTGCTTCACCAGTACTCGATCCAATAAACAAATAATGGTTCGATCTTTTCTTATTAAACTTAACTGAAGTTATAATAATATTTGTTGATTTAAACGGATTAATAGAGTCACGCATTGCAAGATGTTTTCTGTTAATAACATCCACCAAACAAACAGCACTTCGGGCTCCATATGCCATAACTGCGTTTGAATTGTCACCATTGCCGTCGCACCACAGTATGTCCAAACAAGATGGCAAAAACCAATTGCAAAATGGACCCAAAGATAATTCAGCGTTCATCGTCTAAAGAATAAAAACGTGAGTTTTGCGTCAAAACAATTTCAAATTGAAAGTTTTGTTGGTATGCGACGCGAACGCAGTCTATCGCTCATATTCAACACTAATATAATTATAGCTCAAGTCAACGTTACAGCGCATAAAAGCACATGTTTTCACATTTACTCAGAAACTTAACGCGTGTAAGAAATATAACTCAAATGTGAAAATTAAGGATAATCACGTCCTAAATATGACTATCGTGACACTTTCGCCAATTTAATTATGTCTGGAAGAACTGCCCGCAGTTTTGTTTGCTGATTGTTGAGGTAATTGTGATTTAAATATAATGATTAGTTTGGGATATGTTGTGTTACCCATTGTGTTAATATAATGCATTATCGCAGTAATGGTGTGATATTACGCTTAACATTATGGGTATATTAATACTGTGTGGTGTGTATGGCATTATAGTTATTAATACTTTATGTCAAAGAATAAATTCAGTAATATTTTCTCGTTTTTAGAATAATTCGCAACAGATTGATGGTGTGGTGCAATGGAGCAGATGTCTAACACCAAACGCATTCTTTATTTTCCAAAATTTTTTAGAACAAGTTATATTTATTTGATTTAAAATGTTTCTATAGTATCTGACGTTTTCTAATTAATATTATAAAAATGAATTCAATTAGATTTTCTTTAGAAAATGAGTGTTTGTGATAATAAATCATAGTTACACTCCGTTAGAAACCTCTAGTGTGATAAGGATTCTCAAAATTATTGTGGCAAAACTTATCGGATTTAAGCTACAAACTTGTGTCATTATTTTTGCTAAAAAATTTAGTAAGGGTGTCAAAAACTCTTAGAAATTAAGTGATAACTTTTCGATTCCTGATTTTTGGGACAAATAAGCAAATTTTTTTAAAGTTCTGGACAAATAATTGAAAAATTAAGTTTTCCTGAAGTGCATAAATTAGTATTTTGTGACGATTTGAATTCTTAGCTACGTTTAACTAATTTTGAATAAAGTGAGTTCAATATAAATGTTTCCTCCTTTAATTTTTAACTCGAATAATGGCCATAATTTTCTTTAAAAGTCAAGGATATAAATGCTTTTCCCTGTTTGTGTCGAAAATTAGTATTTAGTATTTGTTGTATTAATTAAAAATTAATGATTTACTCATAAAATTGTATGCTTAGCAACGATTAACATAAAAGTTTGGTTTTAAAATGCAGTAAATGTTTTTATGCAACTCATTAGTAGTTACAGTAATGTAAAAAAAATTCTCAACAAAAATAATTAACTTTGATTTTACAACTTTTCACAGTAACATGGTAACCATTTCTCAATTTTTTATTTTCTGTTAATAAATGGTTGATAAATACAAAGTGATACTAAAAACTATTTATCATGTGATCAGAATAGTTATGAAAAAGAGCACAATTTAAAAATTGTTAACTATCAGTGGAGAAAAATGAACAAAAAAGTATCTGTTTTTAATTATTTGTTTTATAGAATTTTAACAATTTTCAATAAACAATCCTTGAATGATCACAAAGCATGTAAAAGGTGAACAGTTTGTGAACAGAATTCAAAACAACTTAATAAAAGAATTTTAATTCCAAATCTTAGTTCTTTCTTAATTTTAAATGTTTTTTGAAGAAGTATATGTAAGATAAAGACGAATTATACTAAAGGAGTATTGTCCTCCCATTATTATTTCTATTACAATATTGTTTGTTATGCATACTAATGTAAATATCACTTATTTTGCGACCGTTTTGGTTAAATATTTAGCGAACTAAATTTGTAAGTGTTTATTATTAATACTTTTATTTGTAAAGTATTAATAATATTAATAATATCGATTTGACAAAAAATATTGCATACAAATGTATAATATAGATTATATGTTAAAGAATCAATAAAAATGATTAGATGTTGTTAACGGATTTATTATTTATAATATTTCATTATGAATAAAATTGCTGCTGTTATACAATATTGTTTGGCAAGTTTGTCGTCGTTATAAACAAGGAAGTGTTCATATTTAGCAATATAGCAATGCTTATAACTAATGATTTTATTAGTTGAAAATGACAAGTAGACTAATTTTGTTTGGCTATCGTAAAATTTTATGCATAGTATTTTAGCATTACATTAAGAATCAACTTTAACAGAATTTGTGCTCTCATTTGTGAAAAGTTTTAATGACAAGTTTGACATTGAATTTAATAATTAATGCATTTAACTCATAAAATACAAACAAATGAACAAAATTTCGATGCCAGTTATGTAACCTTTAGGGGAATATTAATTGCGACCAACCATTCAAAACAGAATCATTTAGTCAAATATAAATACTTATGCAACACATCTCATAATGAATTACTATTTAATGTTATATATATTTGTCATAAGTTTATCGAATATTTCTTTAAATGAATGTAATCTTAACGCTTCATTGAGAGTTGAAAAGTTATTATTAGAGAGAAGATCAGTTGGAAGAAAAAGTTTGACTTATAGTGAAAAATGTTTGCATGACTTTTCGAATTGTAGTATAAATGAAATATGTATTGATGGCTATTGTAAATGTGGCCCCAATTTCCGTTATGATAGTCAAAAGTGCGCGTTTTTCGAGTGTTATGAACACGCGGATTGTCAAGAATATGACTCACGAAGAATCTGTAACCAAACAGACGGCCACTGTGTTTGTATGCCAGAATTTATGGCTAATCTGGTCACACAAAACTGTGAATGCATTGGTAATCACTCGTGCGGTGATCGTAATCAGCACTGCGTTAATGGTTCGTGCGTTTGTAAGCCAGAGTACAATTGGTTTGATTTGATCGAGAATAGAGTCGATAACTATAAGGATTACTGGAATATTACAAAGATCTGTCATCACGGAAGGATTTATAGTAGTTATGGGCAACAGTTAGACTTATATTTAATATTAATCATGTGTTGTATTATAATGTTATGCGATGTGTTTCGGAATTGTTGCTTTAAGTTAAAAGTACCGTTTAGTCTATTATCGAAACAAGGAATTCATACGCCGAATATTAATAGTGATTACTAAAAATTAATCTAATTATTAAATTTCATAATTTTATGCAAAAATAAATTATTCTTATTTTATCGTTTTATTTTAAGCTATTTTGTTCCAATTATTTCTATCTGTAATTAGTTTTTTAAATATAATTAAAAATTTTATATTACTGGTTGTTCTGTATTTTCCGTAAATTTATTTTGTAGTGACCCACAAGTCAAGAGTACATTAATCGCTTACTTTCTAATATTACTCATTATAGCTGCTGTCATAAGTTATAATCTCTCGCGTAATCTTAGGACTAAATACTCATTCAAGCTTTCAATAAAATTTAATTTTATATATCTTATAAATATTGCGTTCAAAATCCTTTGTGTTATTTATTTGCAATAATTTAAGAAAACGCGATTTTTTGTTTCAACAAAAAAATTTGAATTATTCTAACAAATTAACAACAAAAAATCCTAATTCGTTTTAACAAAATATCCCATCCCTAATTATTATCAGGGAGGGGATTTTTATGGCATATCAGAGGGTGTATTATGGCATGGCATTATGGCGTCTCAAAAACTGTTCGGATTTAAGAGACAATTTTTTAAAAATTGGCCAAAAACTACTGGGGTCTTGAAAACTCATCGGATATAAGCGACAAATTTTTAAAGAAAATTATGGCAAATTATGGCATTTTATGGCATGCCATAATAATCCCCTTCCTGATTATTACACCCGCAAAAATGCCAGTTAGATTTTATGTGAGAGGTATTTCTTAGTGACGCGCAAAAAAATTTAATAAAGATTATAAATTATGAATTATAAATTTAATTTAAATTTATAAATGTTTAACGCATTGTTGAAAAATAGTGTTACGCGCAATATTAAATTTAGATATTGGTTTACATTATTGGATATTTTAATTTACAGTATAGAACTAGTTGGCCAACAACCCGCTTCGCGGGTAAACAAAAACTCAAAATTCTCTCTGAATAAAAGAATTCTCTCGTTTAAATTATTAGTTATTGTTTAATACAAATATAAAAAATTTTATTGGCTTAATATAAATAGTAACTCATTAACCCGTTGTTTAATGTTTATTATTTATTTTACAGTCCGCGCGTGAAAACGTAATTTATGTTAAATTCTCTTTCTTATGGGCGCCGCCATTTTTATTAAAAAAATTGTACTGATTTATGCTACAGTCTGCACGTGAAAAAGTTTTTCATTATTGGAAAAATTTTTTGCGAATCCAAATAGTATATAGTATTGATGATAACGAACGATCCGATCCAATCGCAAGTTTCATATTAAGCAGTTTTAGATTAAGCATACAACAATTAAATTAATTTAACACTAAGATATTAATTTTACCATAAATTAGAAGCAATTTAATTGGAAGATAAAGAAATGCTAGTTATTTTGGTAGTTATATTGATCTCACTTTTCATTCTCAATGTAATAACAACTATAATTTTTGTTTGCGTGTTTATGCGACCAACAAAATGCAATGAAGAAATCGAGTGTCAACCAAATGCATCGCAACGAAACCGAGAACATAATATGTATGACAAAGAAGAGATTTGGAGATGTGACTAACATATGATTCGTATTAAACGTCCAACTATTTCATTATTATCTCAAATTACTGCTAATCTGAAACTTTAAAAATATGTAGATTTTCTTTTAATATTAAATAAAGTGTCTCTTCATTCATAATTTTTAATTAATAAGTGATTTTAGTTGTTGTTGTACAGAATAAGTGCAGTAGTGTTGTAATAAAATTCCATATTTAATATCTAACATTAAAAAAGTATATCAACGAGATGGGCATTATCAGGAAATTATATATGTTAGGAAATTATTTTTCAATAATATTTTTATTTTTTGTTTGAATAAGTTTTTATATTAACAATAAATTAGAAAATTTCAGGTCTCCGGTCGTTACAATTGGAGTTTATTTTTAAGCACAATAAATTTAGTTTTAACAGAACCAACTGAAATTTAGTCATAATCAATTAATTTAAAAAATGTATTTAGAAAATGTATTTATGTGATATTTAGAAAAAATGTAATTATTAATTTGAAACTTTGTGAACTTATAACTAAAATTTTTTAACTAAGTGTGCTTTTGGTGACTTCGCCAAAACCTGTAGGTCGCTATATCCGGAATGTAACTAATGACGGAATCTAAATCTTAACAATAGAGACTCACAGCACTTTAACAATATTTCTATTTCAAGGGTGATTCAAATTTTATCATTGCTATTTGATTTGATTTTTAAATTAAACATTTTTTGCACACAAAATCAACAAAATTTTTTTTCATTTTCCCGGATGCGCATCAAATAATAGGCATCTGTTCAAATAAGTTAATCCAGAATTTTTTTTGAATCATCAGTGTTTATTGATATTATATATAGTATTTAATAACTTAAGAAAAACAACATTTCAACCAATTCTCAAATATGACTGACAATAGTATAAATGCTGAGTGCGATATAGAAGTTATCAAGAAATCAACAACGCATACAGTTTCGATGAAAATTTCCAATCAAATTTTTACGGTGCAAAATAATGATAAAAATAAAGTTAACTTCGATGAAGAATCGAGTAAAGAAACCATACCAGCGTTCGGTTTAATATGTGCCGCAATTTCCGTATTTTTTCTATCGCTTCAAACGGTTGTTGTCAAAATTACCACTGAAATACACGCCATAGAAATGCTGACTATAAGGTATTATTTGCTTTCAAAGATTTTATATTAATTCATATTTTATTAGAAATAAATTCTAATATATTTTCCTCATTTATTTTTATTAAACAGGTCTGCATTCATATTAGTTGTTTTCGCAATTGTTTCCATAATTAAAAAGCATAAAATGTTTGGCGAGCGAACAAACAGAGTATATTTGGTTCTCCGAAGTATATTTGGAACAATAATGTTTGTTGCCATTTATATGTCTTACAGACTGATACCAATGGGAGACATCGCCACAATATGGGCATTAGCGCCAGCAATAGTCACAATATTGGCGCACTTTTTCCTCAAAGAGCCGCTCAGCATTTTCCAAATATTTCTATCATTTTTTGCATTGTTTGGCGTTGTATTTATAGCGAAACCACAATTTTTATTTGGCCAACAAAATGAGTGTTCACAAGATAACCGAATTAAAGGACTTATACTGTGTTCAGTGGGAGTGGTTTCGGGCACTTTCGGTCAAATTAGTCTGAGAAAACTGAAAGACACTCCCGCTTCGGTTAGCATGATATGGTTTTCAGCCAGTGTTGTACTCTCGGGAAGTATTATATTAATCTTAACGAATTCATATATGATTCCGGATAATTGGAAATCCTATGGTTTAGTCTTATCCTGCAGCTTATTTGGCGTTATCGAGCTTTATTTTTTTACCCTCGCATTTCAATATGAAAGTCCCGCTCCTATCGCTATAACAATGACTCTTAATATAGTATTTTCTTATATTTGGTCGATTGTTTTGCTCTCCGAAATTATTGAGTGGACATCAGTAGTTGGCGCTATGATTGTTTGGATATGCGTTATCCTATTGAGTGTTTACAAATTAAAACAAGAAAATTCCAAAATGCTTAACGCTTTTTTAAATAAATTTTTGTTTTTTAAGAAACGGTATAAATGTTATGAAATAAATAATAATGTTTAAAACTGATTACATGCAAAGCATTTTTAATTTCAATTATTTTAAAGGTTTTTTGTATTATTTACAAAACGTGAAATAACATGACATTTCAATTAACTGCTGTAAGCAACTTTCGAAGCACACACTAACACTATCACTATCGTCGCTGCTTTTGAAAGCATTATTGAACGTGCATTGAATTACAAATAAACAACCTTTCAGCAATACTTTGTAACGGTTAGATTGTACCACAGAATTCCCAGAAAAAAACAAGCAGCAAAAAAACCATCATAAAAATGTTTAGTTTCTTTTCGGATCGATCCCCAAACCCTTAGATTCCGAGTCTGATTCCTTTCGCAATGGACTGCTGCACTACTGTAACAATGCGCGATTGTTTTTATCTAGTAAAAATTTTAAAACAGGTTTAAATGTGTAATTTGCTTTTAAAATTATAAATATTTTAGATGGTTAGTCTCACCGTTTTTACAGATTCTTTTTTATGCAGTTTTTTAATCAATTTAACAATTACTTAATAAATCTTTATATTTAATATACTGTTTAGTCAATAATTTATGTTAAATAAATTTGAAACCAAAATATGCTTTGGGTGCATAATAAAATATTTGTTTAATAAAATTAAAATTAATAAATAATTACTAAATATCTGTAATTTGAACTGTTTGTGAATATATAACTCAAATATTTAATACATTAGATTCAAATTACATAAATAACATAATTTTAAGTTTTAATAATTTTATTCGATAATTTAACTCAGAAATGATGAATTTAGTTTTTGATATTTGTGTCAAATCAGATAATTACGTTATATAATTGTATTTGGTTTCACAAGATTTAAATCTCACCGCATTTACTGAATATATCGCACTGAAGTTATGAAATAAAAAAGAACTTGACATTTATTATTCAACGCATCTTATGACCCACTAAGTGAAATGAATTTTTCTGTAATCTCTTTAAAAATCAACTAAAAAATAAAATTCCTAATTAATTAACTACACTTGAAACACTTTTAGATTATAAAATATTAATTTCAAAAATAAATTTAGTCACTTTCTTCTTATATTTGTGACTGTGTTGCGAATGAGTAACTTTTGTTATTTTTTGAAAAATATTTAAATTTAGTTAAACATCGAAACTTTTATTTTTTATTTCACTAAAATAAGAACAATAAATCTTTTGTGAAATGGCTTTAAGACAAGCAACTTTAATAATAATAACTTCTCACTTTCTTATCGTGAGTCAAACAAAACTGTGAAGTTATCCTACAATAATTGTTTTCTTATTTTTCACCACAACAGGCAAGTTTAGCGCAAAACATCGAATCACCATATTTGCTTTATTTAATTTATCCAACTGAACCCCAACCAGAGCAGAATCAAGTTGTTCTCTTGAATTCTCCCCAACGCGAACAGAATCAAGTTGTTCTCTTGAATTTGATAGAACAAACTCCAGCGCCAGTTGAATTCATACAATTCCAACCAATTCAACAGATACAACAGGTCCCTCAGATCTCCACTGTGCAATTGCAAACCTCACCTGTGATCCAGCAACAAATTCCTTTTCAGAGGCAAGAGATTCCCATTTCACTTAATATAAATCCGATTTCGACTGCAGGCGTTGATCAAGGAAACACAATTCAAGTTTTTGCAGAAAGAAAACCAGTGTCAGTAACATCGGTGAAACCAAGAGTTAATTTGGATGAAAGCACATATTGTCCATCAGTTCCTGAATACCAGAATTTTGATTTGGAACAAGTAAGTAAAATTATACTTTTGTATATTTAGCTCACTTAGAAAAATCCAAATGCTTATTTAATTCGAGAAATATGATGCTTTAAACAATGCTTATTTATTATATCAACATTAAAAAAGACTTTTTCTTAGAAAATATGGAATTTATAAAATTACAGAAAAGACACTTTTTTCATGAAAACTTTTCATTAAAAAGAATTAATAAATCAATATATATGTTATTGCATTTAAAATCTATATATATATATATATATCAAGGATTCTGAAATTCTTTGTGTTGAATTTCTAGCTATAATTCGAGTCGCGATTTAGAGTAATTGCAGCTCTGAACCTGTCACTGATGTAGAAACCTAAGTCTGTGTCTGAGTCTTTCAGATATTTGGCAAATACGTAAACATATTTAACGTTTAACATAAACATGTATTTGAAATAAAGACCTATAAGAACAGAAATATTTTATAATTAATTTCAAAATTAATTTCTTTGTGAGGAATTTAAGTACCGTATTTATCATAAATAGAACAAAATTCACTGTCAATTTAATGAAAAAAAAGGATTTTATATGATTTATGGCAAAATTGGTTTATAAAATGAAAATCACGCATTATTAAGAGAAATGTCAAGTGTGTTCGTCAATTATTAAGAACAAAATAATTTAATCAT
>JAQIVF010002124.1:0-11780 GCA_034698365.1 Steganacarus magnus | reverse complement strand
ACGATATCGACAGTGTCTTCACTTCCCTTCCATACGACAAACTAATCAAACTTATTAACACAACTATTAACAAATACGCCATTTTATTAATTGTCTCGATTGCTATTTTCTTATATTTTTATATCCTTTTTATATTATTTTTGCTTCATTTCATTTCGATAACAAATTTCATGTGAAAACAATAAAATTAAACAGATTTTGTGACATTACGGAACTAAATAATCAACCTTTGATCGAAGACAGCTTAAATAAAATACTCTTTTATGAAAAAAACAAGTTAATCTTGAAATTTTTATTAATATTAAAATGGTTTGGAAATTCACTTAAATTGTGACTGAGAACTGAGTATTGCACGAGTAGACAGTGTTAATAAATAATCAGTCAAACGACATTCCAAATCTATGTGTGATAATTTTGCCGACAATAATAACTCGATGCAATATTTCTTTTATGTAATTAATTGAATTATAAAAAAGTTGAAAACTATAAAAAAATTATCAGCATAAATATAATTTTAGTTTTCAATTAGATTTAACCACGAAAGAACTTAATAGTATACCATAATACGGATAGTATTCAATGATACGAACATTTTAGTAAAGTAATAAAGAGATTGTTTTTCTTTTTAAGTTAATAAAATAGGAAACTCTATTATTATTTCTTTCTTCTTTTATTCAAATATTATGTTAAATTTAATTTGTTTACATTTAATTTTTAATTAGAATTGAATAATTAAGAAACCGCTTTGGAACTCGTCGGTACGACTTGCCAAACACGGATTAAATTATCAGTATAACCAGCAAAAAGTGTGGCGCCGTCAGCAGACCACGCAAGAGATATACATTGCGGCGCTTTGCTCTTCGATGTCGTAGATATAACTTCAGGCTTGAGTTCGTCCACAAGATGTTTACCTTCCAAGTCCCAAATCTTAATAGTAGGTCCAGTTGCCACACAAAGCCAGTAACGATTGGGAGAGAAACACAAAGCATTTATAATATCGTTGTGATCTAATGTGTATAAATGTTTGCCTTCATTCAAATCCCAAAGCATTGCTTTAAAATCTTTGCCACCAGAAGCGCAAAGCGAGCCATCAGGAGATACCGTTACGGTATTCAAATATCCTGTGTGTCCGATATGGTTGGTCTTCAATCGACAGTTCGTCAAATTCCAAACCTTATTGCGTTCAAAGTTAATTAAATTAATTAACGTATCACAAGATATAATAATTTTGTTAAGAGATTTGTTAAATTTTTCATAATTGCAGGACAACTTTGTCAACAGGAGTTATCACTTATGTCACTGTCTTTCGTGTAATCATAAATTGATAATAATATATTTAATACAAATAATGAGTATCATCTTTACCTTAACGTGTTTATCCCAACCCGCGCTAACAATAATTGGGTTCGAGTTTGACGGCGAGAATCGTACGCACGAAACCCAATCCGAATGTCCATCTTCTTGTATGGTATATTTGCATTGCGCTAAAGTGTTCCACAACTTTATGGTTCGGTCACGACTGCCGCTAACTATTTGCCGATTATCGGCAGAAAACGCCACCGAAAGCACGTCTTTGGTGTGGTCCTCGAATCTTCTGGTAGTCTTTCCCACAGACAGATCCCACAATCGCAACGTCTTATCCCAAGAACCGCTGAGAGCGTACTGTCCATCCATGGAAAGCACGACATCAGTGATGAAGTGTCCGTGACCTCGAAGACGCTTCTGAGGAATGCCGTAATTCGACTCTTCGCGCAACAGTTTCCAAACAATAAGCGTTTTATCCCTCGAAGACGACAGTATAGTATCAGGAAATCGGTTATTGGTTGCGATTTGAGTGACCCATCCGTTGTGTCCGATAAGTGTTCCCTTCAATAGCAACTCTTCATTGGGCGCCGAAGCGGGAAGCGTTGTTGTGGTCATTTTGTCAGTAATTTAAGTTTACTAAATTGATGACACGTTTTTAACGCATAAATCTGCAAAAAGGAAAAGGAAGAGCAATGTAGTGCTTAACACGTGATATTATATTGTGTTCCTAACTATACATACATTACGTTAGCTTCCATTTACGCATTCATTGGTTCCATTTCCGTACAAATCGTGACAATTATATTTTAAAATTACTTTTTTCTTAATTTTAGATAGAGATGAAAGATTTAGTTAAGATTAGGCTTAAGCTGTAAGCCTATTGTTTTTCGTAGGCATAAGCTCAAGCCTACAGTCCAAATACTATCTTTGTTGTGTCAACCTTTAGAATAAAAGTACCTTTAAATATTCATGTTGTGTAAAGTCAGGCTTAAGTTTTTAGATAAATAATTTGTAGAGTTGTTTTTATACTGCTTGAAACTATATTTATTTGCCTAAAACTCAAATTATAAAAAATTATTGATTTATTTTTTCGGAAAAGCCTAAGAGCCTAAGCCTAAAGTTTTAGGTTATAGGCTTAGTCTAACTCAAGCTTATTGTTTAAGTGTTAGGCTGATCTTAAATTTCCATCTCTAGTTTTAATGCAATTTGTATTGGAAATAAGTGATTAAAATAGTGATCAAAGTGTAAATAAAAAGTATTGATAAATACTAAGTGCTGTCATTTTTACGATACTTTAAAATAATATAAGCTTCACATAATTCTGTAAATTTCATTACATTTCAAATAAGTTTCCTATATTTGCAACGCTTATTAAAAATGACGTAATAACTGAATAAAAGTGAAAATTGAATGTTTTCGCATCGCTTTCACTCAAAAAACTACAGATGTATTTTGAAACGATTTTATAAAAAAAATAAGTTAAGTTTTAAATCGTCTCTTAAATATTATAAGAATTTAGTGAATTAATGCGTTCATCACGAGATACGAGTGAATCGCGTGAGTCTCGACACTCACGTGACTCGCGATCGCGCGAAGATCGAGACCGAGAGAGACGTCAACCGCCGTCATCGCCGATCATCAAACGGGTTAAGACAACTGCTGCGCATTCTTCGGCAACTGTTGCCAACAAAGATTCGCCAAACTCTGCGACATCGAAGACATCGATTACAAACTCGAAACAAAACGATAAATTTGATGCGTTTAAGGCAACAATGGATGCGATCAAAGCAGAAGAGGTGAATGCCATCAATACTAGTGCTGCCGATGATGTCATGCTATTTCGTTCGACGTGTCAAGAAATTCGTAATATATGTAAAGAAATACTAGAATTGAGAAAAGATGACAAGAAAAACAAGTCTGAGAAAATAAATTCATTGCGAATCGAAGGTTCGCTCAGGTTTTTGGCGCTAAAAATGCTAAACCGATGCGACAAATATCGTTGTCGTGACGCCAAAGAGAAATTGCAAAGCGCTAAGCAAAAGGTGGACTCGTTTCACCTTCAGCTGCAGAATATGCTGTACGAAGTGATGCATTTGCAGAAAGAGTGCAAAACGTGTCAAACGTTTCGTTCGAAGGATGAATCTATTAATTTGGTTGAAGTCGAACAGTTCTTCAAAGAAGCGCCTCAAGAGTTGACCGCTAAAAATGTTGATTCACATTCACTGCATTTGGCGAGACTTGAGTGGGAATTAACTGAACGCAAACAATTGGAGGAAGAAGTGATAAAAGCCGAAACGTCTAAGAAATTGGCAGAAGAAGAGATAGTCGTGAAACGCGAGACATTAGACAAATTGCAACCGATGTTGAAATGCGTTGTGGACGCAACACAGCCGTTGTATTCGCAACTCAATATACCACTTCAAGCCAATGATTCGATTCACGCTTTGGCGCAATATCTTCCGCGTCCGCTATATGTTCTTTATGTTCAGGCGATATCATACCGACACGCCTCCAATGCAAGTTTTGATGTAAAAATTATTGGTAACGTCGAAGATGTGAAGCTATTTGAATTGAGTGCTAATGACGACGAAGAAGACGACAACGACGAACAGGACGAGGAGGAGCAGGAAGCGCCGCGCAAGACTAAGAAGTCGAGACATCGAAAATCAGTGTCACAATCGACTGCTCCGCCAAAGATTACGCGTTTGAAAAAACTTGTTTTGGCGCATCCATTATCCGTTGAAATAAGTTTTAAATTCAAAGAATCGACTCTATTGTGTAAATTTAGTTATATAGTGCGCCTCGAAATAGTAACCGTCAAAGTAAATGTTAATTCAAATGATTCGCTAAATCACAATATTGTTATAAATGAATCATTGCTTTCACATTTGCTTACTAATGGCGACGATGGCACCGCATCACCGAATCCGTCAAATGATTACACTATAAAGTCTTATGGAATCGAAAATTTTAGTTCACTAATTCCTGAAATTGGTTTCTGTTATAAATGGGTTCAATCATTAGCTGGACTCGACTTTATTGCAAGCGATTCAAAGACTGCTTCCAATGCATTGTCGATTAGTTGTATGGAGCAAACAATTGAGGCTATTATTGAGAGATTCGAATCTCGTCTTATTCTTCAGCAACAACTTTGCGAATTCGATCAATCTATAGTATCATTACCTAAACAATTATCAAAACAAACACGCAATACAATTAATTGCGTTATCAAACAGTTTAGTGAAGTATCGTGTGAGCAGTTTGAAACTAATAGCAAATTTCAAGAACCTATAAGATTAGGAATTGTGGATTTGGTCGATAGTTTCGCATACATCGCCAAACTAGAGCGCGGAACTGCCAATCTTTCTGCCGCAATACTAATTTCAATTGATTATCCGCGTACGCCACCATTTTTTCAGTTATCACCAACTGTTCCGGAAAACCAAAATTATTGTGATTCCTCTCTTCGAGAATTAGAGGAATTGATTAATTGTTGGTGTCCGTCAAATATTCATAACTCTTGTTTCTCTCACATATTATCATATCAGATGCATAATTTGTTAATTGGTTTCGATACCTATTTAGAAGCGAATCAAAGTTTATCGGTGAGCTCTGAAGTGACCAAAGAATTTTCGCAGAAAAAAATGTTTGCAAATGTTGGCAGTGGACGCGACCATTCTATACCTTATTATCACGACACTAAACGAAACACATTTACCTCATAATCACTATCATTATATTCATATTTCGCATTTGATTTATAATTAATCGGTAACTAAATGTTTTAAATATTAAGTTTTATAAACGTATAGCATTTAATGTAAAAACCTAAAGCGAATCAAACCATTTGTACTTTATTCTAATTATGCGTGTTATTAATGGTAGTTTAATTAAACTAAAGAAAAAGCTTACATATATTTTTGCATTAAAGTAAATAATCACAAAATTAATTTAATTTTTATTTATTGATATAATAAAACTGTTAGATCTCCATATACCATCAATAAACGTTTTTTGTAACTGTACTGAAATACTCCAAACTTCTCCGAATTGACGGGATATACGCAACAAAGCCATTTATACTGTAATTTATTCAATTCTTTGATAATACTTTCCGAAATTTCCTGATAATTATCATTAACAATAATAGATTTCTCCATAATTTGTTTTATAGTTTCGAATTTATTTCTGGTTAATGTATTTTCAATGACCTCAAAATTTTCCAATTGATTTCTTGCACATTTAATTACTTTGTTCATATCGTTATTAGCAAACTTTTCCAATCTCTCGTTCTCTTTACGTTCTGTTTTCAATTGTGTATCATATATCTTTAATGTGTCCATAAGTGACCAGTTTTTCGATATTAAATTCCGAATACAATTATGCTGCTGTTCATTACCGACTTTATCGCCACAAGTTGTACAGATATTGAACTCGCAAACACTTAAATGATATGAAAGATTACCCAAAGTAACGATTTCTTTACATCCGTTTTTACAAAAATCGCACCGAATTTTTAACTTATCTAACATATAACCGAAAGCGCGCGATGGTTCGTATAATTGATCAGCGAATAAAATTCTTTGTCTACAAGAAGGGCATGAATTATAATGATTAGTTGATAGCCAACTTGTGATACATTTGTGGCAATACATAGATCGACAGCATCTAGTAATTCTAGGCATAGAAAGAACGCATTTGCATATCGGACACGTGAATGCTTCTAAATCTTCATTCGATATTTCTACAAATCTGGATGTGTCTAATAACTCTGGCATTATTCGTCAAATTATATCAAAACAGCAAATTAATTTCCACATATTTTTATTTATTTATTTTTTGAAATTTAATTGTATAGGAGGTGACGAAAAGAAAATTTTGATCTATAATCATATTATTGTAAAGTATTTTTGAGAAAAAATAATAAATAACAAGTTTTAACCTTTCTTTGTTAAAAATTTTGCGGCCTTTTTTACTAAAGTTTTACAATTTTTAACGACTTTGAACAGAATTTATTAATCCTAGAATTTACTCGTCGTTTCGTTCCCATTTATCCATTCGACACTACTGTATGAACTTAACCTGTATATATAATACAGTATAACCAACGGATGTTTTCTATTTTAAGCTCCGTATTGTTGTAGAAAGTTATGAGAAAGTGTTACTTTAGTATTGTTGGTTAGGTTTGATATCGTTAGTGTTATTTTATATTAATTTTAGGAACAACTAAAATTATTTTACAACAATACGGAGCTTAAAATGGAGAACAACCTAACCAACAATGTATAACAATTATCCAAAAATTTTGAGAGTTAAAAGATAAAAATTAGAGCACAATAATTAAAAAAATTAAACAATTACAGTATTAGTATGAGTAGTGATGAACATCAGCTCGAAATCAAGAGCTTTAGCTGAGCTGGGAGCTGAGCTGAGCTGTTCACGTTTAATATGAGCTGAGCTGATTTATAATTCAGCTCGAACTCAACCGAGCTGAGCTGGAACATGTCGGAGCTGAGCTGAGCTGATGAGCTGGAATTTTTTATAAAATACATTTATTTTTTTGAAAAACACTTAAAACAATTGATAGAAAATTAAATTAAGTGTTGACACTACGTTACTAATAATAAAAGGTTAAAAGAATCAATTACTAGAATAAAATAGAAAATAAAATTTTAGAAATATTCATAAAACTTTAAAAAAATTCAATTTATCTCCAAAATTTTTTAGTTTTCAGCTCACACCATGAGCTTGAGCTAAAAGCTGAGCTGAGCTGAGCTTGTTTACGTGTGAGCTGAGCTGATAAGTTTAGCTCTAAAATTCAAATATCTGAGCTGAAATTCAGCTCGAGCTGCAGCTAGCTCAGCTCCAGCTGAGCTTTTGTTCATCTCTAAGTATGAGTATACCTGTAGCAACTGTAAGAGGGAGGGAGAGAGAGAGATTGAAAACAAAACCTGATAAAAAATCATACCATCATATAATTAAAAACAATTTTGTTTAATAATAATAAAGATTTAAAAAATTGCATTAATGCATAATAATATAAATTATATTCAGATTTTTGTATTTTTAAACTCGTTTAAATTAATTATTCAGATTTTGTTTATTATCAACTTTAACTGAATTTTCATTTGTCTCTTCTTTGTTAGTTTGATTTGTAACATTATTTTTAGCATCTGTTTGCTGATCATTTAATAAATTGGAAGTTTCATTAACATCGTTCACTTTTTGATTATCTTTATTAATACTATTATCGCCATCAATATTTGATTCGTGCATTTTTTGATATTCAATTACTTCTGATAATAGAGTTCTTGGCTTACGGATATTTTCAGCGACAATTGGTTCGAACTCTGCAATCCTTATAGCCATCAGTAATCGAATATATCCCTCCTCAACAAAGCCCTGTAATCTATAAGATCCTTCCATTTTCATTCGATGCGCGTTAAGTATGTCCGCTGTCGGTACGCTGTAATGTCCCAAAACAGTGCCTTTACTGGAAAGACCAATCAAATCGGCAAATTTTCCAAGATTTCCAACATTTATTGGCACAATAGGAATTAATTGCTTTTCTTCAACGCTATACATATCAATCACTTCAATATATACTGTTTCCAGTTTTGGACTGTAAAGAACAAAATGATGCGCTTCTTCCCACACGGGATATCCTGTTCTTCTTTTAATAGATGTTATTCGGATTTGGTTTCCAACGCTTATCCTAACTAATGGTCTTAACTCAGCACTTCTAAGAGCGGAGGTCTCTAAACCAGAAGCGGAATCAACTAACACTGAAAGCGCCGCAACTGGCAATTGAGTTCTTGCCTGTCCAGCAGTCACTTCTAATTTTTGCACATCTGTTGATAATTGAAAATAACTGACACGAAAAGATAGCGTCGATTTTTTCTTTAGAGGCTTGTTTTCTTTATCAACCAATGGCACAGTTACTTCTTGACCGTTCAGATATTTATTTTCAGAGAAAACTTCAATAGGAATCTCAAATTTG
The DNA here is from genome assembly GCA_034698365.1 of Steganacarus magnus. Lineage (NCBI taxonomy): Eukaryota > Metazoa > Arthropoda > Arachnida > Sarcoptiformes > Steganacaridae > Steganacarus > Steganacarus magnus. Next base: position 3,475 of record JAQIVF010002124.1, on the reverse strand, counting down.
CCGATAAAGTCATCCTCAATCATATCCTCATCCCATATATTCATTGTAATTAAGTTTTTAATCGAGTCATGAACTAGAAAACAAAATTCTCGATTCCATACAGGATTTAATTCTTGCGATATAACGTGTGTCCACATTTCTTGCTCTTCAACTTTAATCACGCAATAAGGATCAGATTTGCCAGCACATCCGGGAATACATTCTAATGCTCTGGTGTCCATCGCTGGAAGATTCGCTGCTGATATCACTTCGATTCTAAGCATTCCTTTTGGTTCGCGTAATTTTAATTCACTCACCGGTATATCTTTTGCCAGTTTGAACGAAAATTTGTGCGGATTTAGTAAAAAATATGTGAGCAAACATTTAATAAAATCTTTGATGAGATCCCAATTTAAAATGCAAAGAATGCCATAAAATCTCCAGTTAAGTTTTGGCTTTTCTATTAGAGTTATTTCAATATTTCCCAATACCGGTAAATCGCGAAATAGTGGACTCAATATTATCCGAAATTTTCCTTTAAAATAAATCCACGAAATTCCAGCTTTAATTCCATAATTGCCTAAAAATCGTTTATTAAATAATTACTCATTTTTTTTGTCAATAAAAAGTGTGCGAACATACCTTTGATGCCTATAAGAACATCGCCATCATAAGTAAATTCGCATTCAATTATCATATCTTCACGCCTCGAACCTCGCTTTACGACATGTATTCCAGTAATACTCGGAACATTATCACCCAAATATACTTTGTCGATTTCCAATTTCAATATCTGATTAATGTCGCCAAGTAATGGATCCAATGAACAATTCGGAAATATGTTACTTATTAATCTGATCAGATATGTGTTAAGATAAGGCCATAATTCTTTAATAAAATCGCTGACCCAAAACGCATCCTCTATTTCGGGCGACGCTGTACTCCATGCCAATCGTTCGGCGACAGAGAGAACACCTTCGGCGTCAAGTAAATACTTTCCATCGCCAACGAGATCATACTTGATATCGAAAGCGCGAAGTATTGATACCAAAGCTCCGATTAGAATGATAACAATTAAGCAAAATCCCAGTAATATTAGTTGGAATAAATACAACAAGTCTTTTTTGTTTAACCAATGATAAACTAGAGCTAAATAATAGCCAGCAATAAATGACAACACAATTCCCAGCACTAGAGGTATTTGATACCATTGAAGAATATGACCGAAGATAAATTTTGGCGAAAATATGCCCACTTTGGGAAAAATGTTCAAATTAAACGGCTTTTTGTGTTCGCTTTTAACTATTTGTAGTTCTTTTTGTTTTCTGCATAACTTCGAAACACACGAATTCTTAATTTTGTACCATAAAAAACTTATAACAGGAATCGACTTTTTCTGATATGGTTTTCCCGTCGATGTGGCACTCATTCTGATTCTATTTGTTGCGTCAATCAATTTTTCAAATAATTTACTAAGAGTTAGCAATGTTTTTAAAAATATAATTTTAGAATTTGCACGAGAATTGTATGCATAGAATCGTTTACAATGTAAACTTTACATATGCATAGATGAGCGCGCAATACTTTATATACTGTTTGAAAGCATTAAACAAATGTTAGAATTTTAGAAAAAAAATTTGCGTACATATTTAGTTATGTAGCACTACTGTCTTAATTTTTAATATAAATTTTATTCTTAAACTAAAGACAGTTTAAATTTGATAGCAATCAAATTATTTGAATACGTTTCAAGACTTGCATCCGCAGCCTTATCTTTCAGTTCACAAAATGATGTCTGCAACAAGTTATGTCTACTATTATTTTAATATAAAAAATTAGTATAAAATTACATCAAAGCAATGCATAAACAATTTGTAATAAGATGCATATAATGTTGTTTTTAGTGTTACAGTTAGCTCACAAACCCTAAAAATTGATATTCCGCAATATTATATAATTCAAAAAATAAATATTTTGCTTTCTAAAAATAATCTTTATAAAAAATATTTTCGAATTCCGAAAGAAGAAATTTTAAATTTAATAAAACTTGGTTTTTATTCTGCATATTTTACATTTGATAATAAATATTTTCAGCAAATTATTGGCACACCTATGGGTGCAAATAATTCACCATTTTTAGCAGAAATAATTTTACAACCAATAGATATAATAATAGCAAATTCTAAATTTTCACTTTTGTTTTATTGTAGATATATAGACGACTTATTTTTTGTAATTAAGGAATCTGATTTACACAATTTTACAGATTTTTTAAATAATCTTGAACCTAATTTAAAATTTAAAGTCGATCCTGAAGTCAATTCAAAATTAATTATTTAGATGTTTTACATGAAAAGCAAAATGTAAATATAATCACTTTAGTTTATAGAAAACCTACACATACAGATAGATACCTTAATTATAATTCTAATAGCCCACTTAGCCACAAAATTTCAGTTATTTATTCCCTTACATTTAGAGCTTATAGAATAAATAATAATATTGAAAACTTGAATAAAGAACTAGATTTTATAAGAAATTCATTGCTTAAAAATAAATATCCACTTTCTTTAATTAATAATATAATAATAAAAACTAGTGAAAAAGTTTTGGCCCAATATAATAGTATACCTGCTGACACAAGAATAATTTCTATACCTTATATAAGTGGTAAATCAGAAAAAATTGCAAATATATTTCGTAAAAATAATTATAAAGTTTATTTTAATTCAAATAAAAATATAAGAAATTTATACTCCGTAAATAAATCTAATAATGTAGATAAATTTAATGTTGTCTACAAAATCAAATGTTTTAACTGTCCATATGAATACATGACAAACTAAACTAAAATTAAAAATTCGAATAAAAGAACATCAAAGATCTCTAAATAGAGATCCTTCAATTTCGGCTGTTGCTATGCATGCATTTAATAACAATCATAAAATTAATTGGGATCCAATTATATTGGCAAGCAATAAATTTAAAAACGAAAGATTATTTTTAGAATCATTTGCTATAAAAAGTAATTGTTGGTACATAAAGGACCCGTTCCCCCAAAAGGATTCTAAAAGATATTATTAACAACGCCGTTCATACAGTAGCAATACTAACCTCAATTTCGTCAGCTATCGCGACACGTTTAAGTCCCAAGGGACCTCGACCACTAAAAGCTAATGGATGTTTAAGCCCAGCTATGAGCAAATTATTGAGAAAAGTCCAGTTGATGACATACATACACACCTGTGTATGTATGTCACCAACGGAATACGAACGGAACAAGAAGCGTATAAATAGTTTGGGTCGAACGTCCAGCGGCATTCCTGATTTTGGCTCACTTCCGACTGGTCGAGTTATAAATATTATTGCAGATATAATTATCTATCATTTTTATTATATATCAATTATCAGTTTATTAGTAGAGCCTCAAAATGATAGCATTTGCTACTTTTTTATTTCATGAATTAGAAGCATATACTTGTAATATATGCTCGAA
>JAQIVF010002123.1:0-11780 GCA_034698365.1 Steganacarus magnus | reverse complement strand
AAATACAATCAAAATTAAAATTTGTATAAAAACAAAAATCAAAATACAATCAAAATCAAAAACCTATTGTCAAAACAACACTAGGTTGAGTATATCATCTAATCTTAATGGAAAAGGATATAAATTAAATTAAGTATAAAAATATATAAATTTTTAAAAAATTTGCCAGTTTTATGTTTTTTGCTTTTTCTATGATTTCTTTGTTTCTCCAATTTTCCGCTTAGTATTTGTTGCTTTAGCGGAATAAGTTGATGTTTTAGTTACAATCGAGTTATCGTCGACGTAATTGCTGTCATAATTACTATTGGGCGGTTTAATCTCACTTTCCAAAAACTTCTCCACCCGTCTTTCCTTTAGGCATAATACTTTTAAAAAAACCTGCTTTATAGATATTCAACTTTTATGCTAAAAGCATAATCATAATCTGCATTATGTGCTCTCCTTTTATATGGTAATTTTGTATATATTATAATTTTATCAAACAAAATTAATTTATCAAACTTTAAATATTTTTTCGCATTTATTGCTAAATTATGTAAATAAGTATCGATAATAAGAAAATTTCAAGTTCATTTAAATGAAATACAATGACTGAATTGTTTTTAAAACATATTCGCATTATTATTTAAAAGGTTTATATTTAAATTGTTTTACAAAGTACAAAGTCATAGATGTTTGCTTAAATTTCCGCAATGTTCTCAGTTTCGCTATGATTCGTCAACTTGGCATTCATACACTTTTTGTTAACTTTTCTGATGCCGATACCAAATGGCCTGAATTAATTGTTAAACTTATGAAAACTGTGAAAGGTATACATATGTGTTCTGTGCATTTTGAGAATTATTCTGTTGTAATTATTTACTTTGATATCATAGATATCTCTCTTTAAAAAGTTTTTGGATGTTTTATTTGAGATCTTAAAACTATTTTATACTGTTCGAGACTAATTCATTGATATTCCAGAAAAAATTAGAAGCTATAAAAACTAATTCTGTTCTTTAAGCTTTGTGCAAGTTTATTGTAAGTAATGTGGTAGTTCTCATTTATTCTCTTTGAACGCTACGATTTTATTTATTTTAATCTTCTAAATTAAAATAATTTTAATTTATTTTCCATTATTGTCTCCATCGTTTTAGTAGAAAGATTTTTCCTAATGAATTTTAATACATTAATATGCTGATTAGTGGGTAATTTAATTTCTACTCTATAAACTAAATGATATTTTAAAAATAAAATAAATCTATAAAATACAACTCAAAAAAAATAAAATTCTAAAAGAATCTTAAATAATTACAAAAACAATTAAATAATTTAAAAAATTATATTCTATGCAATCGACTTTTCACATCTTGACTAAATAAATTTGTTTAAAACAAAAAATTTATATAATATTCAATATTTTAATTTTTTTCAAAAAGATAAATTAATACTTTTCAGCTTAACTGTCCTCATTGATTTTATTTAAAAATATTGTTTTAAAAAATTATTTTAAAAAAGTATTCATTACTATTTTAAAATTACTTCATCGTAATATTTTTTTTTATTCATGTCTTTGATAAAGTTAAGGCAGGGACGTGGATTTAATATAGATTATCGGGCTTTATATTTCATAATAACTCGATTTTTTTCGATTTTAAAAAAGAGATTTTCAATAAAACGGAATAAAGCCACAAAAAAATGTTCAATAAGATTTTATAAAGCCCAGCAAAAGTCAAATAAATCTTTTTCACCAAAACACATCCTGTCTTTCGACGGAGAGACAGACGGACATGATAAATCCAATAGCTCATTGATATAAAATCAATGTTACATACAGATGTGTGACGATTACACGAATAAATGCTCGCACCGGGCATTTACTTACTAACAAAATATTAGGACACTCCCATTTTTGTTAGTAAGTAAATGCCCGGTACGAGCATTTATTCGTGTAATCGTCACACATCTGGTTACATAACAATTATTAAATATTAATTAAAAAATAGATGAGTAAATTTCTTTCAATACATTAAAAATAGTAAAGTTTATTTTAATGAATTTAATTGAGACTCCTAACTAAGTCAGAGTACAACGTTGGTTTTCTCAAATAGACACAAGTGCTAAAGTTAGCATAACCTTTTCCAGATCTCACAACCGAGCAGTGGAACGTACCAACCGACTAGCTGGTAGTTAGAGCTTGCTTAAGATAAAGACAGGTATCAATGTATATTGGTAGTTTGCTTTCACAGACACCGTGGACCAAGTTGGCAAACCCGTCCTCCAGAGCCCGCGACCGACAGCTCGGACGCACCAAACAAATAGCTGACAGAGCGATTACTTAAGACATACCTAGTAGTCAAATTAATAAGTGGTTTGTTGACACAGACACTTTTATAAATAATGTTAGGCTTATCTTAAAAGCGTATTATTAATAGATATTTTATCGTATTATTAGACCTAGTAATTTTATAACGTGTCAACTAGTGTTGTTTCAATTATATTTAAGAGAAATTATAATCGAATTAAATTTTGAATTAAAATTACAATTAATCGTAATTTAATTTAATTTAATTTTAAATTTTTAAAAATAATTTCATCGTAATTTAATTTAAATAGAAAAAGTGCAATTGAAACAACATAGGGTTGTTTCACTTATTTTTCATCGTAATAGAAATCGAATTAATAATTTAATTACAATTTCAATTAATTGAAATTTAATTTAATTTAAAGTAAAATTTAATATAATAATTTCATCGGAATTTAATTTAAATTGAAAAAGTGTAATTGAAACAACACTAGTGTCATCTAATAAGTCTATAATGTTGTCTCCTAAGTTTAATGTATTAAGATATAGTTTTTTGTGACAGACTTATTGGACTTATGTCACACGAACAGACGGACGGACAGTTTCAAATCCATAAGCTCTACTTTTTTAGAAAACTGAGATAAAGAAATTTCTTAATTTAAAAATATTGTTTAGAAAAATAAATTAATAGGAAAACTAATTTAAATCAACATAATGCAATGGACACTGATTTTATCGATAAAGTATTTTATTTATACAAAAAATTGACAACTTGATGTCTATCATTCACACATTTACAGATATTTTTGCTGCCTTCAACATTTCATCGAGTTTTATGCACTCAACGCCTTTATATAAACGAACTTTCTTTAAAAGAAAAAAATTTTGTAGTTAATCTCATAGAAAAATATTTCCATTCTTTTAAGCTATTATGTGGTAAATAACTACACAGTCCTTACATTTGATTTACTAAAAAATTTTAATTCATATGTAATATATATTTAATTTTAATTTTTTTTATTAATTAATTTTTCTTTGTTTTAATCAAAATTAAATCAAAATTTTTATTTTTTATTTTTAATTCAACATTTTATTGCATAATTAAAAAGATTTTGTTCAAAAAACCTTATGTATTTTTAATTTTTATTTTACCTTATTGTATTTTAAATGCATTTTATTTTAATTGGAATATTAACTACTTTTAAATACATTTTGAATTGAGATTACGTTATATTTGCGATAATATTTATTAAAATTAAAATTTAAATTTTAAAAAATTAAAAGAAAATAGTATTAATTAATGTTGTATTGATTGTTAAAAATTAAAATTAAAATTATTTGAAAAAATTAGAGAAAACTAGTGTTGTATAGCTTTTTTAAAAGAGAAAGATAAAGAAGAATTGTTTGTTCTTTTTCTTTTTCTTGAAGAATACTTTACACTCAATATATAAATCAAAAACAAGAATTCAAATTTCATTCTGAGGGGAGTCCATTATAAACTGCTTTATAATTAAAATATGGTTATTTAATTTAAATTAATGTAATAATTACAGTTAGTTAAACTTCTAATTATTACAATTTTGATAAATATATCATTATCAGTTTCACTTTAAAAAGTAGAAGCATTTATAGCTCACTTCATATAGATGAAGGAGAGCTTATGGATTTGACAATGTCTGTCTGTCTGTCTGTCTGTTCGCAGTCCTCTTAGGTACACGAAGTCTGCCACTTACTAGCAATATCTTAATACATGAGACAACTTAATAGTCTGATTATTTATCGCGATATAAAATTACTCTGAGTAACAATACTCTAAAGTAACAATTATTAATAACGCTTTTAACATAATCCTAACAATAATTATGAAATTGAGCTCTCTATGAATGTGTCGTTCTTGTTTTATAATATACCTTGTTTTACATAACTTACCCGAAATCATATCAGGATAAAAATTAAAAATTAAAAAGAAATTTTTTGTTTTGTATGTTATAAGTTTTGTTTTTGTTTTGTTGATTTTGAAATTTTAAATTTACTTTACTTTTTCTTTTTAATTTAATTTCAATTTTAATTGTAATTTAATTTAATTTGTAACATATTTTTTCATTTTAATTACTTTTTCTTTTACTTTCAATAAATATTTTTATTTTGATTTACTTTTAATTTTGATTTTACTTTTACTGTTGCTTTTATTCTTAAAAATCAATTTTACTTTTTAAATTTTGCTTTTACATATAAAAATCTTTTAAAACGTTTTCCTTTTAATTTATTTTTAATTTCTATATTTTAATTGTATTTTACTGTTTCTTTTGAGTAAAATATAAATTTTACTTTAATGTTACTTCACTTTTTAAATTCATTACAATTTTAATTATATTTTACTTTTACTACTCATTAAATTTTTAATTTTCTAAATTCAGCTCAAGGTCAAAATTGTTGTTTCCATTTTTTAAAATGGAAATTGAAATCGATAAAAAATTTCTTTTTCTTTTTCGATTAATTGAAATTGAAATAAAATCGAAATTATTTTGAAATTTAAAATCGTCATCGAAATACAACTTAAATTAAAAAAATTAAAAATAAATCGAAATAGAAATTAAAATAAGAAATTTTTAACGTAAACATTGAATTAAGAATCGAAATAACACAAAATGGAAATAGAAATGGGAATCGAAAGTAAAGAAGAAAGTTTTAAATGATTATGAGTAATTCGGTTTTTTTGCAAACAATTAATAAAGTTTTACCAAAAAGGCTAAATAATTTGTTTTATAACTTGATATAGTTTGCTAAATATAATAAAATATTTAATATTCATCTGTGTATGGATCTCTTGAAAAATTCAAAAAAAAATATCATACATTTATTCAATGCATATTTCACTAATAAATATATAAGTGTTAAAAGTTATTTAAAACTTTTGTTTAGATACAATATATGTGATTAATCGAGAAGAATTAATAATTAAATTAAAAGAAATATTTTTACCTTAGTTTTAAAAAAGAAATTTGAAAAATTAAAGTAATAGAAATTAAAATAGAAATCGAAATCGAAATTCAAATTTAAATAAAAAAGAAAATAAAATACAATAAAAATCGAAATCTAAATGGAAAATAAATAGATAATAATTTTACAATTGAAATAGAAATTGAAATTATATTTAATATTAAATAAAGAAATAGAAATACAATTGAAATTAAAAATTTGGCTAAAATAGAAATCGAAATGCTATTGAAATAGTTTTTATGAAATTGAAAAAACACTAATCAAAATTGAAAATAGAAATCAAAATAAAATCAAAATTAAAAATTTTATAAAAATAAAAATCAAAATACAATCAAAATTGAAAATAGAAAAAAATATAAATCAAAATACTATCAAAATTGAAGAATCGTTGTCAATACAACACTAGTATTAATACAATAATTTACACTCAATATATAAATCAAAAACAAGAATTCAATATTATCATATAGTATCAATATTATAGAACGGATATCCATTATAAACTGCTTTATAATTAAAATATTATTATTTAATTTAAATTATTGTAATAATTACAGTTATTAATACTTCTATTTATTACCATTTTGATAAATATCGCAAAATCAATTTAAAATAAAAAATTAGTAGCATTTTTGTATAAAATAATTACAAAAATTATACGAAATCTTATCGGCATAATAATTAAAAATTTAAAAGAAATTTTTTTGTTTTGTATGTTATAAGTTAAATTGTTAATTTTTTCCCAAGTAAGTTTCGTATACAATAAAATTAGTTATAATTTTGAAATTAAAAAGTGTTTACATCGAAAACAATGTGCAGTTTACCAAACAAATCTTGAATTAGATAAAAGTTCTTTGGGATGTTTGAAAAGCTATAGACACACTTCACGATTACTCTTATAAATATTTTAGTAAATATGAATATTGTTAAGGTTATTATAAGCTTTTTTATTTCATTCTAAATGAGTTGTTAACTAAACTACCTGTTTTCCAAATATCAATTTTTTATATAACGATCTATATGATGAAAGTTCAAGGTGTTTTTAAGGCCAAAGATTAATTTGATAACCTTTCAAAAATAATTTAGATGACGTTTTCTATTATTTTTATAGATTTTAAATACCTTTTTGGTTAAATTTGTATTAATGAAGTATTTTTCAAATTTATGGTTCAAAAAATTCAAACATTATAAATTTTTACTTATGATAAAATCTAAAAGATAATGTTTGTTCAAATAATATTTTAACTTTAGCATTCAATTTAAATTAATGCAGTGTTTAAAAGTAATACATAATTAATTTTATTGACTAACATAATATCTGAAAAATTTTAACTTTTCTTAAACTGAAATTTTTTAGTTATTTGAAAGTAAACATTTGTAATACATAGGATGCTTAAAAAATTTCATACTGGAAAAGTGTGGCTAACGATATATGAATTACCTGCGATAATGTTATTTGTATTATGGAATTATTTGAAAGCTTAATGATTTGAATAAAACAGTCGAGGTATAAAATCAAGTGCATTAAGGTGTTATAAAATTTTTTTGTTTATACAAATAAATTGACGTGTATATCCTATTTTATTTATATTATTTAAAGTGGTTTTTTACATTGTGCAATAAATTTATTGACTACAAAAGTTTTAAGAAACTGAATTGAAATAAATTGAAATGAAAAAATTTTGAAAATTAAATTGATATTAAATTTAAACAAATTTTTTTAAAGAAATTGAATTAAAATAAAATTTAAATACAAAAACAGCATTTGAAACAACATTAATTTGTAACTAACAAGGAATAAAAAAGAAATATCAAACAATTGCACGGTATAATAACAAAATATGTTGGATTCTGACCATAACCATAATATTTTTAAAAATATTCAAAAAATATTTAAAATACGAATTTTTTTCATATTTACAATTTAAAATTTAATTTTATCATTTCATTATATTCAATATAATTTCATGAAAAGTTAGTTTTTAATTTATTAATAAAGTATAATTAAATTAATTATATATAACTAAATACAATATAATAATAAAATTTAATAGAAAAATGTAACAATAAAATGTTTTAATCTTTTAAATATTAATTATATTTATCAAATATTAATATAAAAAAGAAAAATAATTGTTTACCAACTGTTTATATTATTAATTATTAAAATACTTAAAATAATATTTATGAAAGAAATTTATTAAAGATATTGTATAAAATTTAACAATTTAAGAAAATCACACTGTTGTAAATAAAGTTTGGAGCAAAAATTATTCTGCATTTTCATAAATATTTATTTTAAATATTTGATTAAGAATAGACTATACAATTTCAAATATCATAAGGCACGAGCCCGACATCGGCCTGATATATTGAAGCCCGGCCCGGCCCGAAACAGGTACAGTAAACATATATTTAACAAAAATTCTCTATCTTCTAAAATGTTCATATACTTTTGTAAATGACTGCGATTAACTTTTTATTTGTACAAATAGAGCACAAGTATTGATAAAAATTGAGAATCATATAAAATAAACAGATTTTTAGCACCATAAAAAAAGATAAAATTTTTATATCTTCAAAATAAAAGCCCGACTCGGTTCGACAATTTCTATTCTCAACTAATGTGACCAACTGTAATAAGATAATTCCTGTACATTTTCCAGAAGTTGACTGGACATTGGTTAAACTACACCAGAAAAAACCTGGACAAAGCTTTTTAATGTATTAAAGACTGTAATATATTTAATGCATAAACTTTAAAAATTTGAAGACATTAAAGTTATTAATTGGAGCAAATTTGACTTAGAGGTTACTTAGTTTCTGTTTTAATCAAAGTTTAATCAAATTCAGAATTTATTTTTAATTTTACAAAATTATAAAAGTCTTAATAAAAATATTTAACATCAAAAGTATGTAGTGTTATTTTTTTTAATTCAAATTTTTTAATATGAATAGAGTATTTGCTTTTTCTATACTGGCTTTCTATCCGTTTGCCTGTCTGTCTATCACTTCTTTGCGCTAAATCTTAATATTTAATAACATTAAACTAAATAATTATTTTGATCTTAATTAATTTGAAAGTTTGTGAATATAAAAGTTATAACAATTAATTATAAAAATCTTTAAATAATTGAAAATTTATATTAATATTTTAATAAATGTATTAAACTATATGTTAACAAGAATAATTTGTGATACAGGCTTAGCACACAATTGTGCCAAACCTGCAGTCCGGACGGCACGTAACTCTCGCTGCGTGACACTTGTTCACAATTGAATAATGAAACTTAAGTTTAATATAAAATAACTGTATATTTATTATAAGCGATTGTTTGCGACCGAAGTCAATACAAGAGTGAAGCATTAAACATATGCTTCAATACAAAAAACATGTTCGTTAGTATCAAAAATGAGTAATAATAATATAATATAAACTTATAAATAGTTGATTGGTTAACAAAGTAATATTCATGAGTAATGTATATAATAAATGTTTAACTCGTTAGTAGTGAACTTGAATAATAATAGATAATCGCACGTTGGCGTGATTCACTCGTATCATTTGTTAATAATTGCGCCAATTATTTAAGCTGTTATAAAATAGCTTTAATATTATGAATTTAAGTTTAATAAAAATTAATAATTAAAAGATTGTTTTACCAATTATGAGTAATTTTTATTCTAGTTTTTTTTTGTTGTGCACATAGAGTTTTTGTTTAATATTTCAGTAATTTATTGACTTAAATTTATGAAAAAGATTATAAAACATATTTTGTTTATTTCTTACTTTAAATTCTTCTGTAACACAACGTTAATAGTCAAATTTTTCTTTATTTTAATGAGACGTTTCGATAGCTAATTATCAGTGTATCTTTTTTCAATTAGTTTTAAGTTGAAGGTTGTAAAGTCTCAAAATAATTGAAGCACATTTTTGCACATTTACACAGTCGAGATTGTGTAGAAGTGTCAAAAGCAAAGTTGAAAAACTTTTCTAGGAATTTGTTTATATTTTGTTAGGAGTTGGATATTTTCTTGTTAAATGAGTGAGCGGTTCGTATTTTGAATGGTTCTATTATTTAACCATCTGACATGTGTGACATGTTTTGATGTGAGCTCTGATATCTGATATGTAATCAGAAAATTTTTTGATTCAAGTGTTTGATTGTTCGTTTAACATCTGGATGTCCATTCTGTTCATGAAATAATGTCATAAATTCACTATTTAATTGTTTTGTAATGACTGGTTTAAAGAATTTCTTGAACTGTTTTACAATAATGCCATTCCTTAGTTTGAATGCTTTACTCTTTAGAAGTTGTGCTTTATTTTGACATTCTTAAACCGTTTCTATTAATGGTTGTTCTGTTTTGAATACTGATGATGTCATTGTTGTTTCAATTGGAGCACTTGATAATGGTTCTTCATGTTCCATCTTTGAAAATTCGCAATATTCGACAGTGAATGTATATTGTGATTACGTTTTTGACCAACGAACAATCTCTTATGATTATCCTTAAAATTTTATAACCAATTCAATGCTTAGTAATCAATAATTACTTTGAATTTTGTGGCATCAAGAGAGACATTAAAGTAATCAAGTTTTATAATGCGAGACATTCTAATTCAGTCGATATATATTAAGATTCTATGTCAGCTAATCTTCAACTAAAGAATTCTACTGGATGTCTGATATAATACACCAGATATTCCTACTGTAATTGCATCCTTTTGTAGTTCTGTACTGAGCTTTGGATCGAAAATCTTGAGTACTGGTTCAGATGTTAAATCTGATTTTAATTGTTTGAAGCTCTCTTCATGTTCTTCATTCCAATTATATGGTAAATCGTTGCGGATCAGATAGTATAATAAAGCTGCATTTTTAAGAGAAGTTTCTGATAAATTTTCGATTATATCCGATAATTACACTGTCAATTTTTGTTTTCTTTTGCTTTTATACGTATTTTATAGTATTGTTAGGTCCGAACACAAACCCCCAAATTCATAACCTTAGTCAATCAATTTCTAACAATTCACACATAAACTCAAACACACAAACACATTAAAACGAACTTATAACGTAAACGTATACTAATAGACAAAAACAATATTTCAATTAAAACCAAAAAGACATTTCAATAATCACTTGTTGTTTAGCCTCAAAAAGTTAACATCTCCAGTAACTCTCTCTCTCTCTCTCTCTCTCTCTCTCTCTCTCTATCTATCTATCTATCTATCTATCTATCTAATTAAGAAATATTGTGATTCAATTAACAAATTGTTATAATCTAATTGTGATAATAAACAGTGTATTTGTTAAGCAATTGTCTGTGGTTCATTGATTGTGTGAGTAGAAGTGATTCGGAAGTGTAACGATCAGATTGTCGAAACAACAGTCACGTTCGAGTAGCGCGTAAATCTCTACAAACGTACAGCTTTGGCACGTGGACGAGATTCGCGCCAAGCAGTATAGTAAAATCTAAAATTGTGGATTATTAAATTGTGCACCTCAACAAAAGTTCTAAAAATTTCCAATCTATAATACTGATAAACAATTTTCAGATATTTTTAAGAACGCAGAACAAGAGATAAAAATAAATTCACAAAAAATTTCACGACTGTCAATATAATAATACAGATTATTCTGATATGGTAGACTGAATTTAAAAATATTTTATACTAAATAATATAAATGATAACAACGATTTATGGATTTATTATAAAGATATAAACTGTTAAATTTTTAATTTGATTTTTTTGAATTAAGCTATTATTTTTTCTTTAATTTTAATTTTAGTATATTTAAAGATGCAAAACGTAATTAAATTATATTTAGGAAAACATAGTTCTAAAAGTGGTAAATATTGTTATGCCTTAAAATATTTAAAAGAGATTTTCGATATACTTTGTAACTTACTATAATTGAAGCATTGTTTAATGTATTTGTGCTATTTTTATTAGTTACTAAAATCGGGGAATTGCTTTAATGCGAGTTGCTTTAATCCGAAATATTTTGCATTATAAACATAGCAAATATTTCTGTGCATAAGATAATCTTTGCTATAATCGAATTTTGCTATAAACCGAGTTGCCATAATCGGGGATAGACTGTATTACCGTTTCGATTTTGTTTTTAATTTTGATTTTGATTAAATAAAAATCAAAATCAAAAATCATTTAAAATGAAAAATTTCTGATAATCAAAATCAAAATTAAATCAAATTAGAAAATTTTCTTACGACACAACACTAAATAATATGCACTATTTTTGACTAAAGTATTATAATTATTAATAATATTTATAACAGTTGGTATATTTTTATTTTTCTTTATTATAATAATTTTTTAAAATATTAATAAATTAAAAATTATCTTTTCATGAAATTATATCTATTATTTAATTTAAATTTTATATCTATCATCGAAATCAGCGACGTCTTGAGTAAAATAGAAATATTTTTCCGAATTGATTTTGATTAATTCATAATTGTTTTTGAA
>JAQIVF010002122.1:0-11781 GCA_034698365.1 Steganacarus magnus | reverse complement strand
TTTTGAATAAAACAATTTATTGGAATATTCTTTGTTTAATTATTCTTTAATAATTTACTAACCCTTTGATAATGAGTGACCCTTTAAATTCTTTCTGGTTCTGACCCAAACACTACTTATCTGGGGTGACATGACCCATGATTCTCTTTTTGGGGATCTGCCCCATTTCTAGGGTTTTCTGACCCAAATGAAATTTTTCTGGGGAGGATATGACCCATACACGCGCGTGTATGGGTCATACCCTCCCCTTACTACTGGCGTTAATCTAAAATAGATCCCGTTTTGAGTTGGAGGACTTATTGATAAACAATAGTGAAAGTAGTGAACACTCGAACACTTTTAAAAATATTTTATGCATATATCTAACAAAAATTTAAATACGAAGTCAGATATTATGACCGTTTCGATCTTGTTTTTTATGCTATACTACAATAATAAAATTTTTCATATCTATAAATTTACAAAACAAATTGCAATTTATATTTATACTGTGTTAGTGATAAAAAAGTGTAAGAACAGCAAAATTTAAGTTAAAAAATATGAAGAAATTTTATAGTCTGTAAATACAAAACAAACTTCATATTATTTTGAATGATATTGAGTAATAAAAAATGAAATTAAATATTTCTTTATAAGAGCAAGTAAACAAAAAACTTTATTAGAATTCTAACGCAGAAGGCGTTTGATTGTGCTCAACACTTAAATAATTGAAATATTTTTTTTAGTTAATAATGTTAAAGTTATGCAGAATATACTTGTTTTTGTATGTCGTAACCAATAAGATTTTAGGTATAATATTCTTAATTAATCTTATTTATACAGTTTATTAATTTTATTCTTTAATAGCTGATCAGCCATCGAATTGTGGCGATTGGGAGTCATTTAATGATGAAAAGTGCTATAAAATCATTGACAGCACACAACTGAAAAACTTTGATGACGCAAAGAACACATGCTATCAGTTGGAAGGATCGAGTTTGGCCACTATTCGTTCGCAAGAAGAGCAAGACTTTCTGTTCAATTTACTGAACAACATTAATAACATTGTAAACGACGTATGGATTGGCATTGAACTTACACTTAATAGTTATAAATGGGTTGATTCGTCAGCACTAAACTACACAAACTGGGCGAACGGTTATCCGATTAATGAAAGCGGTTATGACTGCGTTCAACTAACCCTCACTGAACCATACAATGGCCAGTGGTTTAACAAACCATGCGTTAAGAGAAATGTAGTGGTTTGCGAAAAGATGCAGAACTGGATGTTTTCTTATTTACAGAAAATAGTTATAGAGATGAGAGAAACGATTGCTAACATTACCGATCAGTTAGATATCAGGGATAAAGAACTAGATTACTACAAATCAGAACTGAAAAACGTGTTAACTAATTCTAGTACCGGATGTTCGCGCAGTGATGATTGGATCAAATGTGGTGTTTATGTGGATTTTCGCACAAACAAGCGACAAGTGATCGCAATTCCAAAATTATTGAATGAGAAATTCCTAACACAGGGCAACGCGTCGAATGTTTGCGCAAAATATAACGCCACTCTTGTTTCGATTGAATCGCCGGAAAAGCAATTATTCATCGAAAAATTTATTCAGTCTAATACTACAAGAATCTGGACGAGTGGTTACTGTTCCGCAGATAATATATGGCGATGGATTAATGGCAATCTGTTAGGTTATACTAATTGGGCAACTGGTAAGCCTGACAATGGCTATCCTATTGAGCCGTGTTTAGAATTTAACTTTAACGGCAATTACCAGTGGAATGATATTCCCTGCTCGTATGGCTCCTTCTTAGCACTATGCGAGTATGACTTAGAGAACTGAACAACACAACAACGGCTTCTTATAAAATTTTTAGACTTTGTCTTCTCTTCCAAACTTATTTTCGAAAATTGTTTTATTAGTTTTAAAATTTGTTTAAATAATGAAATGGTGTGTAATATGAAAAACGCAATAATTTATGTTTCAAAATTCTGTAAAATATCTTATTTTATTCTGTTATTATAACAATAAAACTTTTTTGAACTTCAACTATAATTATATGTAAAACCTTTAGCTTTGTTATTATAAACATTAAAACAAAACCAAATACCGTCTTATACTTAATAAAAGTCAAAAGTAAGTTTTATGTCGACTCGAAAGTATTTTCCTGAAACAATCAATGTGTTGAACGTGCGATCGATTAATATCACTGACTGTTGCACATCCGGATAATATCATCACTGTGTCTGATTCTTTGTATAAAATGCCGAGAACTGATTTAACACCAGAAGATCTCTAAACAAAAAATGCCTTTTAAATTCAAGCAACACAAACATAAATTTCTTGTGCTTTCGAAATTACTTGTGTAAAAAATTTTTTGTGTTGAGTATATAACTATCATAGCATTTCATAATAATTTATCTATTATTGTTATCGTTCATTAACTGTAGTGAAGCTCAATGTTCACGCAATAAAAACTAAAAGTAAAACAAACGAAAAAAAAGTTTATTTTCGAGTAATTATGAAGCAGTAGTCGACTCTTGTTCTGTGGTATGTGTTCGTGGCTCTGTTTGTATTACTGTTGATGCTGTCAGCGTAGTTCGCATTGTGATTGGTTGAGATGATTCTGTAAATGCTTGAGATTGGTTGTGCTCACTATTGCTTACATCTGATGCAGTGCATGTTTGTTGAACTGATTCTGTAGTGGTTGGTTCACATTCCTCAGTTTGAGTTGTGTTATCATCAGATGTTGTTATCGCAGATATATTTGTTTGATTATACTCTAATTCTGACGAACAAGTGGTTGGTTTGAGTTCAGTGGATTGGGGTTCGTGGCTCTATTGGTAGTGTTGTTAACTAAGTTATGTTACTCTCAGTTTCGTCCGGTGTTCTCATTGATTGTATAATTGGTGATCCAATACTGTAGGGATTTTATAGTGTCAAACTATTTCGATGTTTTGTAGCTGTGATATCATTATCAGTAGTAACAGTTGGTTTATTAGTTGATGCTAGTATTGCTGTAACAGAGATAGCAATATCGTGCTGTGTTTTGTCGTAATTATATTTCTCGCGTTCACTCAGTATTTCTGGTTTATTTTCAAGCAATGGCGTTGTTTTGCTTAATATGATATTTTCATCAGGAATTTGAGGCTCGATTTTAGTAACAAACAGTCGCTGCAATGATTCACTAGGAAGTGATGGTTCGAGTTGTGGTGCGAATTCGGTAGAAATCTTTTCTTCTGGTGTAGAAGGTTCTGTAAAGAAATACCAAGAAATGATATCATTATTAGTTTTCAATGTAATTATGTTATTATATTCAATATTCATAACCATGTCTTTCGTCTGCCAATACACTAAACTCTAAACAAAGAATTATAATAATAATAATAAGCTTTATAATCCATTGCATTAGCTGTTAACATAGAATTGGTTTCGGTTTTGTTTTAAGTAGCGATTTATTATCGCATTTTATCACGTTATTGTTCAATCATTTATTGTCACATATTTTTCATTATCATTATCACAATAATTAATTTCCTCAATCATTATTGGTTACTGAATTTTCAAATTATCGTTTGAATGGTTTTGTTTATCTGTTTAAGTTAAATGTTTCAAAATGGTTTTTACTGATTGAGAAAACTGTGGCGATAAACATGCTTTTCTCAGTTATGAATATTTATTATCACCACTAAATCGATTCATTTAAATTGGTTGTACTAGTGTTGGTACATACTGTATAGCATTGTATTTGTTAATGAGTGACAATATTTTCAGTTCGTTTTAAGTGCTGCTCAAATATAATTAAATAATTCATTTATAGAAAACATACAATAACTAACAAAATAAATATTTGTTTATTTTATTTGTTAAATTAGAGAGAATAATCATAAATTTAAATAATTGCTAATTATTGACGCATTTCACTCATTTAGACGTGTAATTTGACTTTAGTTTTGTAAAGCGGACACTGAAGCATAAAATTCGTTCGTTTTGTTTCGGTCTTACACTCAACAAAACCGTTTTCACCACGAGTTGCTAAATTAAAATAAAAATATTCCTCAGCGGCCGTATCGTTGACCGAAAGCGTTGTCGAATTGGTTTTGTGCTGATATTTGAACTCTCGCTGCACTTTGCCTGAGTCTAACCAAACAAACCACTGAACATCTAACGATTGAACCGCTGGTGAGAAATCGGATTTAGTTGACGCCATTATTTCATAGGACAGTCGGCACACCTATATTTAAATTTTTATTTATTGATTTTTTGGGTAAATTTCATATTTAATTAGAATTTAATTACATTCGATGATAGCGTGCATACAATAAAATCACACATCGATAGGAAATGGATGTCAAGCATAATGTAATCGAGGTTTGGATAGTCTTTGGAATTATCTGGTCTTCTCTCAAATTTATTATCGCTAACAGCAAAACAATCTCTGTCTATAAAGTGATAATCTATGTATTGTTTCCTCAAGTCTTCGACAGCAGAACTATCATCGCTAGCGATGAACACATTCTTCGCGCCATTATATGCTTTGAGCGATAGTTTGTCGTAATAGTTGCGCACATGAAACATATACTCATCATTGCTATGACGTTTTGATTCCCAACCTAATTTATCGCCTCTCCTTATCTGAACGCTGAATAAAAAATTTTCAAGAAATGTTTTTTTTAATGATATCGATAGCGTAATGTCCAATGTATATCATACTATAGGGCTGTGATTTTTTATATTAAGGAACATTAATACTAATGAATTAATTACATTATTCATAAATAACTTATTTATAACATTAATAGGTTAAATGCATATAAATGAGCTGACACTGCATTTATCCTCAGATCGGTTTAATTTAATATATTATTATAATCGAATAAACGCGGTAAATTATGATAAATTATATTTAAGGATTTACAATATAAGTGTTTAAATTCTAGTCCATAAGTTTATTAATAAAAGTATATCGTAATACAGTTACTAAACCTTTGTATTTGACTTGCATTAAAATCACAACTCTAGTATATTTTACGTCGAATTTGGAGCTCATTTGATATTGCAGATGTAAAAAGTAATATTACCCAACAATTGGGTGAGAAAATCCACATTTTTTTACCGAATCTTCAATAATTTTCTTAGTTCTCAGATTAGGTCTCATCGCATATCTCGCAAACTGCGAGTACCAAAACAATTTTGGATTCGGATGCGTGTCTAAAATTATTTTTCCCATTTTGTCATTCGGTAAATCAGCTATTAATCAGAGAATTTATAAAGAATTTTAAATTATTCACATCTCTATAAACATACTTATTGCGGGATCACGTGGCAGATGTGTGGCATTATATTTAATATTATACTGTGGTTGACATGTTTCGCTCAACGGAGTGATATAGTGATCCCATTTATGTGTGGTGTGTTTCAAATAATTTGGTATCAAATCCTTTATAACAGCGGTTGTGTTTGTCATATACGCATACCTCAAACACTTCACTATGAAATCCATTTGCGATGCAAACCCGCAACACGAGTGCACGTAACAGTAAACCATTTTAGTTGTGTTGCATTCAGTTTGCAATGGATTTTGATTCTTATAAATTCGTTTCTGAATTTGATCCGATAATGAATTAAATTGTATTTTCTGAAGAGTATTGATATTTAATTCAAGATTTTCAAGATCTAAACTCAAAACGCTTCCGAGAAAACAAATTGAATTATTTATTTATAGTGATGGGCATCAGCTCGAATCTTAGAGCTGGAGCTGAGCTAAGAGCTGAGATGAACAAAATGAATTTTAAAGGAGTTGATCTAATTTTAAATTCAGCTTTATTGCCATTGATCTGAGCTGATGAGCTGAAATTTTCAATGTTAGTGCATTTTAGCTGAGCTTATTTATGTAAAAGCTGAGCTGAGCTAATTTTTTTTCAAATATTGTTGTTTAAATTTTAGAATTTAAAGAACTTTATTGGATTATATTATTAAAAACAGCTTAAACACTCAAAAATAGCTAAAGCAGAATCAGATAATGTATTTATTCACTAATTTATAATTACTCCATATTTAGTTTTTTTAATTGTATCTCGATATCAAAGCTTGAGCTGAAAGCTGAGCTAAGCTGGTATTAAATCATTGTGAGCTGAGCAGATTTTTTCAGCTCTAAATCTCTAAAATCTGAGCTGAAAATCAGCTTGAGCTGCAGCTAGCTCAGCTCCAACTGAGCTGTTGCCCATCTCTATTTATTTATCAAAAGTCATATTAAGTTAAACAAGTAATTTAAAGTTTGTCATACTTGTTCATATCTGCAATTGTTCTCAACTGATCGCTGTCTAACAATAACGAGCCATTTTGGTCTGCATTCGAGGCAATCAGTGATGACAAATAATTCCAATATTCTGAGCGTGAATTGATTACTTCGCTCAATGCTCGAGTAATTTGTGTAGAATTTTCAGTGCAGTTATTTTTATCACTAATACTATGCCCGTATTTATTGTCCACAATATTGTGATTAAATATAACATTTTCGTTGCCAAAATTTAATAGCAACCATACTATTAATACTAAAATAATAAAGCACACAATTTTCTTCAAGTGTTTGTAAGCACTATTTAGTGGATTATTATTATTATTAGTGAAAAAATTATTTTTTATCATAATTAAAATTTTATTTTATTTCGTTGTAGAGTTTGTGTTTTGCAGAGTTTAGTTGTTGCCAACACATTAGCATAAAACATTCTAAAATAACTCAAATGATGTGCGACAGCAATGTGTTAATTTGGTTTGTGTTAATCGCTTCAGTTTTGATTAACATTAATGTTTAATTTGTTGAGTGTAATTTTTTTTGCATCAAATACTGTATGGAAATCGTGTTCCAAAGTCTATGATGTATTATGTTTATCAATTATGTACTATTCATTTTTATCTTATAAAATACTTTTATACACCATTGTAATAGTGATTGCAACTTACAATTTAGACTGACTATGAGTCATTTACATTGTAATGCATTATTATCTTTAAATTGCGCTGAATCACAACTTTTGTCACAAAACATTTCTACGTTTCACACGCAAAAACATACTTTCATCGCAAAGCAAGCACTCAAGTGGCTTAAGTTACACAAAACTATACCTTAGTTATCACTCAATAATAAATAGAAAAATCTAATTATTAGCAAACGTTAATTGTTTGTAATTAATTTCTTAATACATGGTATGACCGGTCAAAATGAACGCTTATTTAATTTGCTTTGTAGACATTCGGACATTTTCTCGCGAGTGTTCGAAGCGCAATACCAACACAAAGCACTTCCTATAAATTGACCGAATTCATAATTTTTAACTAAAATTTATATTTCAAAATGAGTATAAAATGTGTGGCAGTTTTTCCGTAACAATAACTATTCCAACCTATAAGACAGAGCAAACTCTGAGAGATTATTAGAAAATTAGTAAAAGAAAACTTTTGATGTTAATGATTCACACATATTTGAATTGAGTTATAGATTCATAGTAATGTTAGGTGGGAACCGAAACAGACCGACTAAACCCCTAAAAACTAAACTCATAATCACTTTGATGTAATAGTTTATTCGACACATAAATCACAAACACACAAAGTGACTCATTAATTGTAAAAACTCATTAATAATCACACAAACAATAGTTCGAAACCCAAAACCTTAACTCAGAAAACACATTTCAATATTCACTTGTTGTTTAGCCAACAAACTGTATACATCGCCTTAAGTAACTCTCAATTCATTTAACAGTTTTTGTAATATTAGCTATTAAATAGCAGTTTATTTAATTTAATTAGACATTTTTGTATTAAACGAGTCCTTAATTGCATTGATTGTGTCATGGAGCGATTGGCGGTGTAGCGACTGTTTGGTTAAGCGGCAGTCACGAGCGATTAGTACGTGAATCGAGATCAGCGTACTGTAATTGGCACGCGTGTACGATTCGCGTCTATCAGTAATGTGCAGTCAGTTGTAATTGTATTACATTTCGATCAGAGTTTGCTGATTAGTTTCTGTTATAATGAGATTTACGTGAGAATGTGCTGAAAATAACTGATTTCAGTGAATCAATCAG
The DNA here is from genome assembly GCA_034698365.1 of Steganacarus magnus. Taxonomy (NCBI): domain Eukaryota; kingdom Metazoa; phylum Arthropoda; class Arachnida; order Sarcoptiformes; family Steganacaridae; genus Steganacarus; species Steganacarus magnus. The sequence continues at coordinate 3,692 of JAQIVF010002122.1, read as the reverse complement.
TATTAAAACATGACTGATAAGCTAAGAAGCATTACATACAACAATATGTGAATAATGTTAGAGTTATTCTTGTGATATTATAGTGAAAAGTTAGTATAAATTTTATATAATATTGTAGAGACCGATAAGTCACATCTCTAATAATCAGCGTTTATTACTCAGCACTGATCTCATAGTTTATATTACTTTTCTAATACGCTATCAATTCTAATGTGTTATTATTCAATTCGTTTTGTATTACTCATCACTTAATTACATGGTTTAGCCATAGGTAGCCATTACTTCACTTAATTGTAAGCTCTCTTACTGTAAACAACGTGTTTTTATAAGCACTCATATTGTATCTAATATTGAATATATGGTTGTCTAATAAATAGTTAATGTTATATAAATTCGTGAGTTCTAATTATAAGCGATTATAGTTAACGTTTTTAACAGATTTACATACAATTAGCGATATACTGATATTTCTGTGTCGCTTCAATATATAAACATAACTGCTATTTAATATTTGCGAAAAACATATCCGTGCGTATAGTTAGAAGTAAATCATGATTTATTTAAATAATCACTTTAAAGTGTTTGTGATTGCGTTTGCTTTCATATCTGTATTAACGTGTTTAACAATATTATTCTCTGAGAACCTTATATTGAAATCACACCGTGTTTTCCTCGCACGATATATTCCTCACTACAACACAACACCGACTACAGAGCAAACACGTGTCACACCGAAAGTGTTTCTAGTGTTACTGTGGACGCCATACTACCTAAGCTATAATGATTGGCCAAAAATGGAAAATCTCACGTGTAAATACCGAAACTGTGAATTAACTCACGACAGAGGTTTGCTCAATGTTAGCGATGCGGTGTTATTCCACTGGAGAGCAGACTTTAATTTCAGTGAAACGCCTGCCACTCAAAATCGGAAGCAAATGTGGATATTGTTTAAATCAAGAGTCGCCTATTCATACATTCGACAGAATAAGTCTAGCAGTAATCAATCAAATCAATTGGACGATGACGTATCGCCGCGACTCTCATATCTATGCGCCGTACGGAGAGATTGTGAAGTGTGATAACAGAGATCGCAAAACAAATAACGAGTTCAATGATAGGATAAAAAATGTTGCGTGGATTGTGAGCAACTGTCAAACGCACAGCAAACGAGAGCAATATGTGAAAGAATTGCAGAAATATATCGATGTCGATATATACGGTTATTGCGGCGAATTAAGTTGTGATCGATTCACTCTATACAGTCACCCGTTATGTCTCGCGAGAATTGCGAGCGAATATAAGTTCTATTTATCGTTCGAAAATTCAGTTTGTATTGTGGTTTTTATTTGTGTTTATTTATATTCAATATTGCTTTAAAATAGTTTATTACACTTTCATACTTAGATATGCAATGATTACGTGTCCGAAAAATTATTCAATGCCGCGCAATACGATATTATACCTGTAATATTACATTAATATTAAGCACAGACAAAAACATCCAATCATTTAATATTATTTCCAATAATTTACTTTTCTTTGGATACTCAGGTAGTGAGAGGTGTAGCTAATTATAGCGCACTAATGCCACACAATTCATACATTGACGCATTCAACTTCAGTTCACCAAAACAATTGGCACAATATTTGCATGTTGTGGGCAGTGATCCCATTAAATACAACTCGTATATGTCGTGGAAACAAAACTACTGCAGTGTCAACACTGATTGGAATGTATTTTGCAATCTGTGTGACGCACTAAACAAACCCACTAACTATACCTCTAAAAACACAAATTTGATTGATTGGTGGTTTCGCGGTGGAAATTGCTCTGTCAATGCGCACCTGTAATGTTGCACTTGTTCTGATATATTTCAAACGTTGAATAGTCTTAAGATAAAAATAACAGTTTTTAAAAAATATTTATCAGACTTTTTATTTATTTATTTATTTATTTAACTCGAGTAGACATAGAACAGCAATTTATAATCAAAAATTGAGTGAACTAATTAGCCATTTGCTATATATTAGACTATAGATCCGGACCCAGAACTTAAAAATATGTATTAATTGTAATTTTATATACTTTATAATAACATTTGTGTTTTATGAAAATTTTTTATCTAATTAAAAGCGGAAGTTTGTGTTAATTTTAAAATAATTTAATTTAAAAGCTAACGAATCAGAAAATTCAGCAGAAAATATATAATTTTAAACAAGCAGTTACTAGAATTATTTTATTAAAAAATATCTTCCGGTTGATTCCCGGTGAAATTGTTAACAAAATTTAGAAATCCCAAGGGATTTACTATAAATAGTTGGTCAAACTAAATTAGACGGTGTAATTTGACTTTAGTTTTGTAAAGCGAACACTGAAGCATAAAATTCGGTCGTTTTGTTTCGGTCATACACTCAACAAAACTATTTTCACCACGAGTTGCTAAATTCAAACAAAAGTATTGCTCAACGGCCGAAAGCGTTGTTGAATTGGTTTTGTGTTGATATTTGAACTCTCGCTGAACATTGCCTGAACCTATCCAAACAAACAACGGAAGATCTAGCTATTGAACCGCTAGTGAGAAATCAGATTTAATTGACAACATTATTTCATTGGACAGTCAACACACCTATATTGCCATTTAAAAATCTTATAAAAAGAAATATTATTCATGTTTATTGAGGTTTTTACCAACAATTATTATAACCATTGAAAAAATATATGGATAATTCTTATATCCTTTACATTCTTAATTATAATGTTTTAACGCTGTTCTAATAAATCCTCAGTTTATTCCATATAAACTTCACTGATATTTTTCATTTCCATTTGAGACGCAAATCTTATTGGCACGTAATTATTTTTTTTTGTGATCAATCAATTATCGCTTACTATGTACTGTAATATATACACACAATTATGCGCAGACAGTTGTTGTTATTGTCTAGTGTTTGCGTTTGTAACAAAACAAAAACTAAACTCTAATTTCTGTTTCGTTAGTTAGATTAACCGAAAACGCAATTATCATGAATTATTTGGCAATTTTGTCAAAATTCAAATACGTTTTGTGTGCCACACTGACTGTGACGATACTGGTCTCTCAATACGGACTATCAATGCTGAAACACGTGTTCGCTGTCGCGCCACACATCACAACGTGTGACAACACAAACACATCATCAGTTACCGCAGCGAACAACATAAGTGTTTTGCAGAACAAACAGTTTCTCGTGTTATTATGGACGCCATACTTCAATCATTATGAAAGTTGGCCTAAAATGGAAGATATCGGTTGTAATAATTACCGAAACTGTAAACTAACGCAAGACAGACGTCTGTTGAACGTTAGCGATGCGTTGGTGTTTCACTGGACACGACTCGACATCAAACACTATGATTTGCCCACATGTCACGATCCCAAGCAAGTGTGGATTGTTTTGAACCAAGAATCGCCCAATTACTCGCCACTCAACACAATATTACCACTTGTCAGTCAAATCAATTGGACGATGACGTATCGCCGCGACTCTCATATCTATGCGCCGTACGGACAGATTGTGAAGTGTGATAACAGTGCGAGGAAAGTGAATGACGTGTACAACACTAAAACGAAAAGTGTGGCGTGGATTGTGAGTAAATGTGTGGCGCACAGCAAACGAGAGCAATATGTGCGAGAACTGCAGAAGTATATCGA
>JAQIVF010002121.1:0-11785 GCA_034698365.1 Steganacarus magnus | reverse complement strand
TTTTTTTTCAGTGCTTTCATTAAATTTATGTGTCCAATAAAAAGAATTAATGTTTACTCTAGTTTTCTTCTTTAGTGTGTGCTTCGTATTACCTTATATTAAATTATTATTGGTTTCGCTTTAATACAAAAATAAATTAAAAGAGAAAGAAAATAATAATAATACTAATAGATATCGATTGTGGCGTTAAATTAGCTCTTATTTTTGGTGAACCATTATTCCTGAAAAGGCATACCACACACACACACACACGCGATCAGTATTGCATTATAAGCCCAATTAAAATGAATCATTTGATTCATTTGCATCCAAAACAATAAGTGATAGTGGAATCAGCCAATTATATGCACAGGATATCTATCATTCTTCAGTTTCTGTTTTACTAGTTCTGCTGCTTTTGGGAAAAATAAAGGAATTTTTCATTTTGAAAGCCAAAACTTAATACTGGATGCGTATATATATTGTATAATAACATATAAGCCACGGCACAGATAAGCAGTGCTCTGCAGCAGTGCTCGCGCTTATAAAATATGGCACAATTAAGTCAAGTGCTGGAACAGTGCTTTACTTAACGTATTTTGACTTAAACTTGTGTGTATAGATATCATGGTTAAACATGCGAAATGCATTCCTTTTTTCCCACTTATTATTATTATTATTATTATTATATAATAACGTACAGGCGTACTCATAAATTTTTAGCTCTTATGCTTTGCTGAACGCGTATTGAATCGAAACGACTTTCTTCTCAAATGCGTAATCAATTAAAAACTGACTGCAAAACTTGTTAAAAGTATGTATTCACACAAACATTTTACAGTTGAGAGGGAGAGTGAGAGAGAAAGAGAGAAAAACGCAGTGAAAGTTTTAGAGACATTAGGCAAACGCGTGTGCGATAGAAGTAAGAAAAGTGAATAACGCTAACAATGTCATTATATAAAACTAAAAAGGGTATAACAAAGAAAATGTAATTTTCATTTCAAAAATGTTTTCTAAATAGAAAATAAAAGCGAAAGCAAAAGCGGCGCACAGAGTAATAGTCAGTCACTTCATCTGACATCGTGTCAAACAATGTTCACTCAATGTGTGCGCTTTACGATAAATTATGGTAAAACTTTTTTACTGCAAAAAACTGTGCAAACTTTTTTGTTCGGTATATTAAAAAAATAGATGATTTTACTTTTAGATTTGATTTTTTTGGGAAGTTTTTAAAAAAAATATTTTAATGATTTTTTGGTTTATGTTTAGTGTAGAGTAGTTAATTGATTAGCGATGATTAACAGCTTAGTAAACGTATGTAGCGTTCAATTTACACGTAATGAGGTTTTTAAACCTCTATCTCTAAATCACTCGAATGACAATTATCTAATTTGTTTTTCGTTCAATTAAGCGAAAATTAAATTAAAGTTTTTTTTTCAAATTTGGGAATTAATTTTCCAAAAATTTTGAATGCGAAATGCGAATCATTTGTTTAAAGTTATTCCAGTTATTTGAATATCTGTTAACTAACTGACACTTTAAAAAACTAATTAAGTATAAAATTTCAAATATCTCTTATTATCTTATCATCACATTTTTATCACTCATAGAAGCGATGCATGCATTTCACCCCACGCTCGGGTGAACAAATTTTGTTGTGTGGTTTACTTTAGGCTAGAAAATATATATTTTTTGGAGAGCGTAATGATTTACTACAACATAAACAAAACACATTCAGCTAACAGTGTAAGTGACCCTAAGGTTATTTGGCTGAATGTATTTTTTTCAGTACTTTTAAAACGTTAAAAGTGATATAATTGAACGGTGCTTAACTTAAAGCCGCTAACAATCTCCGTGTAATATTCCTTAATTGGATTAATCCCCGTTAAATCCGTTTAAGAATTTTTATTTTTTATAAGATTCTCAAAAGCTATAATAATAATAATAATACCGGTTAGAACATCGAACTGCTAGAGAAAAAAAAGCGAGAAAAACTTTTTCGGTAATTTGATTGCGTGCGTGTGGATTTGCCATTTATTAGTCAATATATCTCGAATACATAGCATTCACTTCATGCCATTTAAATGTTTGTGCATATCATGGTTTGCAGTTTGCGTTTATATGCGCTGCTACTTACTATCGCCAACAGAAAACTGAAAATAGTAATCGTAATTATTTATTGTGTTGTTAACGAAAAGTGGAATAAAATTTTTGTGCGACCGATTTTTATAAAAATTTTGTAATACTGTTATAGCTTCGCGGCTCTAATTTTTAAATTTCAGAAAAATATTCTTTACATGAATAAGCAATTAAATTTAACTATCATTTTTGGCAATAAAACGCCAAATTTGTCGAATAAATTATTTCTGATTAAATTAAGTTTTAGCAGTAATAATATAAACTAAAAATATTTTTATAGTTTTGAGCGCGTGTTTGCTAAATAACCGTAATTTAATATATCCATAATTTATTTAATTTGTAGCCATAAATTTTTATTGTTTATTTTTCAAATAAACCATTAATGCGCGCAACCATTATATATCATGCCATCTAATTATTCGGAATAAGCATTTGAATTCATCTTCACTGCTATTAGCCTGAATTTAACATTAGGCATACACCGAAAAAACGAAAAATTTAGTAATTATGTATACAATTTGCTCTTTAAAATTAGTATATATTAAATTTAATTACTACCCAATCAAAACCTCACTATATATTTGTATTCGCTTATATAATTAACTAATTTATCTAAAACTGACATAGTAGTTGGCGGTCGCTCTAAGCTGCATCTGTTCGATCTGTGTCCAGCCACCAAAAACTTGATGAACATACTGCTGGCGATATTCAACGGCCAGAAACACGTTCCTAACAAGTAAGTCGACTCTAAACCAAAAATATAAATTAGTGCGTATTTTCGGCGAATATTGACACTTACACACACATACATTGCAAGTATAAATCAAATTTCTTAAGTCTTTGACTCTCGATTCCTTATTAACCGTTACGCACGTTAAGCTGTCAACTCCTGTATTCATGTGTTTTGGCAATACTTGTGTGCGTTGCTGTAGATATATATATATCAGCTTTTTTCCCAGTAATCTCATGCGTGCGTTGACGACCAAAGGCACGCTTTCCTGACTATACCGAGCAGATAGAGAATTACATATTTTCTCTTTCTAAATAATTAGTGCTAATAATATATTTACTGGAAAAAAAATAAATAGTCATAAAAGATTAAAAAACAAGAGTTAATAAAACATTCATTAATATCGATCGAAAGCTCGAAAGTTTTTTTTAAAAATAATTTGTTAACATTTAATATGCGATACATTTCGAATCAGTTACAAATCTAGCTTTCCATTAAACGACAAATAAATATTAAAATTGAATTTTTCATCCCTTAAAAGCTTCTTTATGCCAGTTTTCATTAAAATCTAATAACAGGCGAAGATAATACGGGAATCTTATCCATTAATATATAACCGCACATAAGTTAGAAACAATCTTTTTAGTGCATACTTCGCTCACTATTTTAGTATTAAAGTTCCTGTTGTGCTTGTGTTTCATCGATGCCGAAACTCAGTGAATGAATGAAAGCAGGAGAGAGAGAGAGAGAGAGAGAGAAGCGGTAATAAAGTAATAACAAAAACACAACTAATATAATGCTAGTTCATCTTATTTTTATTTTCTTACGCATTAACCACTAAAAACAGAGAATCAAAGTTGACCGCAGTCCTCAAGGAATGTTTGAGCTCGATGTTAGTTTGGACGTCGGTTGTGGCAAATATAACTAATGCGGAATGCAATTATTTGGATACGTTGACCACTTGCCAATTTGTCACTAGAATACATCGATCACGAATTATTTACAACTCCAGCAAAAACAGGATCAGAAGATTCGCCAACAACTATGCCAACAATTTTAGCGGTAATTATTTTTTGCTTCTAATAAACATAGTTTTTATGTGCGATGAAAAATTATTTTTAAGTTTTTTTGCACGAAAAAATTTCTGAGCAAAGAAAAACTTCTGTCAGATTTTTGCAGTCAAAATCACATTTAGACAAATTTGTAAATATGTATATACTAGTATGTATATACGTTTGAAACGCAAATTTGATTATAATTAGCTTTAGTATTTTTATTTCGTTTCAAAAAAAGTTACGAATGAATGAGTTTATACTTAACTCCGGCGCTAATAGCTTAGTGCGCGCACACATACACTCACAGCTATGATTACTGCAAACTGTTTTTTATAACTCATTTAAAACATCAAAATTGAATTTTGCACTGATTTGAGAAAAAACATCTGTCAGTGCAAAAAAATGCGCAATTCCTTCATTCATTGATGTGTCAAAAAGTGAAGTTTTAAATGCAAGAGAGAAAGAGTAGTGAACATCAACAATAACAACAACAGGAAAATAGTTTCGCAAAAAAGAGGAAAATTGAAATTTCATAAGAGAGAGAAAAAAAACCAAAAAAGTAAACGGTTTGGAAATCACAAAAATATGTGCTCATAATAATAGATTTTTTTCGCGTTATCTTATTTATATTAACAATATATATAGTATAAGAATAGAAAAAATGTTGACAAAATTGCTCTCAAATTATATATCATCTTTGTTTGAATGGCCCTTTCATTGTGTGTGTGTGAGCAGTGTGTGTCTGTCTGTCTGACTGTACGCAAACATGTCTATCCTTTTCAACTGTTCATACGCCACTTTCTTTGTGCCGAAAATAGTAAAGAGTTGACAGAGAATTGAGTTGTTAATAAAAAAAGTGTGCGGATTTATTATAAACTTTTTTTTTCTAACTTAGAATCTTTTTCTCTGTCTTTCTCTCGCTCTCGTACGTGAAGGCAAAGGATTAAAATTGTTTTGTTTATCGAAATTTTCTCGAAACGGATATTTTCTTGATGTCAAAACAGCACTCATAAACCGTTGCTGCGGTCACTACTTAATCACACTTTATTATATAAGTTGTTATATCTTTTTTTCTCTCTCGCTATATAGCATTATATTTTAACAGTGATTTACTACAGGACGGAAAGTTTTCCGAAGCATAAGCTTTTATTAGCTCACAGCTAAAAACTGTTTACTTTATTGAGCTATAGAGCTGCAGCTCTTTTCCCGAAATAATCTTAAGGCTATTTAGAAATTTATTTTAATGCGCGCCTAATAGTTTATCAAATCAAATAAATAGTATAACTAAAACTCTCGCGTCGCATCAAACTTTCGTTTTAACTCCTAATTTCTCAAAGATATGCCGATTTAGCGAATTAATTACAGGCTGAGTATCAGATATCGAGAGTAATGTATTTTCTTAATTTAATCTTTCGACGAGAAATGTTGTGATAAGATTTATATCTGCGAAATGGCAATAAAATATTAATTCTAATTGATTCCACACTTATTATTAATACTGTACAGTGAAAACAAGACTGAACGCTAACATCGATCGAATGCAATGCACAAAAATCTTTTTTTTTAATGTAAATACTATGCGTGATAACTGAAATCTCAAATTTATAAGCGACTTTAATTTATAAAACGAGCTAAAAATGTTTTTTTTTAATAAACTTAAATACTATGATTAATGTCCATTAATACAGATTATAATTATTATGACAGTTTTATTCGTAGTCGCAACCCATATGATACTATATAAATAGCAATCATATATAGATCTTAACTATTTTTATTTTTTTAATGTAAATTTAAGCCAAAAAATAAACCCCAATAGTAATGCTAAAATAAAAAAATTCTCGATTAGTTGAGTGAAGTCTGAGGGGATTTTATTTTATCAATAAAGTATTTTAAATGACTGCAAAATACATCCAAAGATTTAGTACTAAGAGAGAGAGAGAGAGAGAGAGAGAGAGAGAGAGAGAGAGAGAATAGTGTGTGTGTACGCGAGAATGAAAATGAAATAAAAAAACAATATTTTCTGTAAAGAAAAAAAGAAAGAGAACGAACAGTGGAAAGAAATACTAGAAAAATCGTGATCCGTGTCCTAAACTGCAGACTAAAGAGCGAGAATAAAAATCGCATGTTTGTATATCAAATTTATGGCTCGCAATGGTTTTTTGATAAATAAAAATTTTATTTTGCATTTATAACGAACCATTTTTTTTATTGTTGATCGCTCTCCAAATGTCTCATGATTTATGCAAATATATTGGTTATGTATGTATTATGAAATGTGTAAAACAAAAGTTGTAAAGCAAGAAAAAATATTATTATTATTATTTAAACATTTCTCTATTTTTGGGTACTTATCTGACTAGTTTTTTCGGTGGTAAACAAAATTTAATTTTGCCATAAATTTTTTTTACTGTGTGCGCGCAACAGAATTGTTATTCACATTTAAATATTAAATTTATATCTATAACGATATTTATTTAGATAACTATGTAAGGCATGCATAAAAACTTATAAATTTTTATTATTTTATTTTATAACCGAATTTTTTCGCGCAAACATTAACTCTTTTGGCTTTGCGATTATATGGTATAAGAGTTCTTTATTTCGTTCCATATATATATATACAGCATATATATTTCGTTAGCTGCTAATAAAAATATTCGTTATGCAATTTACTGTATATGTGCATTATGTATATATATATATAAATAAGAATTTTTCTCTCTTTTTTGTGCGCCTTTTATGATAAATGTTATGCCGAGGGATGGAGATATTAAAAAAACAAATTTTATTTTTTACGCATAAGCGATTTCGAGAAAGTGCCCTATTATTCGCCAATTTAATCCTTTTGCCGCAATTCAACGCACATATTCCGCACGCCATAAAAAATATTGCCATTCTTAGGATTTATCTTTTGGCCATATTTTCAGTATATATATATAGCAGCGTAAAAACTTATATTATATTATATAGTTATATGTGAACTTTGTCTTATTTTTGCCGATATATTATAAGAAAATTTTTGGGAGAGACATGGAGAGAGAGAGGAGAAGCTAAACGTAAAATATCGATAGAAAACTTAATGATGTGGAAAATACTTTGTATTTTTTGTTTGATTCGTTCACATTTATTAAATCAAACAAGTTTTGCCAATGAATGAGATAAAAAGCAAGAATTAGTACATACTATTGATAAAATGAGTTCATTTTACTGTACTTTATCTAAAGTTTATTAAACTTTAGGACAAATTATTACCAGAAATGTGTAAGAAGTTTACATAAGATGTTTAATCGCCAACTTTGACTGTTGCAATGTTTGACTGTCGGAAGATCGATCTGACAATTTTTTGTTTACAATATTATTTTTAAATTAAATAATTAAAAAAACAGTATTATTAGTAATATTATAGACGGAATAATTATTTGAAACAAAACTTTTTTTCTGATTCGTTTTATTTCATTATACGAATTTATTTAATTTAAAAAAAACTATAAATTGAAAATTTAAAAATATGAATGCTTAACAGAATCGTCAGCAACGGCAACACGAAACGAAACGGATGCGTCGGAAACCGAAAGTGCTATAAACTGTTACACATCTTCATCGGAGCATTCAGTGGATACTGTTATATTCTGTGGTAAATCAAGCATAAATCACGCAGAATTGCCATCGGCTAACAAATTATACCACACGATGCCGTCGAGTACTGCTATATTGAGTTCAAAACAAGTGCAGACAAATCAGCAAAAGCAAGATCAACAACAGAGAGAGGATAATAGAAGAGTGGATACTAAGCAAACGCAGGAAACGCAAATATTATCGCCTAATCATCGAACCAAAGATACAAAAAAGAGTGATGAAGTGTGGGTGGATGGACCGAAAAAGAACAGAAGAAAGAAAGACCACCAATTAAAGTGGTCGCAAGAATTATGGGTCGATGGACCGAACGCTAAGTGCATTGAAAACACTGCGAATAACGCGTCTCAGAACGACACCAGTTTGTGCTTTCACGAGGAGAAGCACCAACGGATACAGTTGTGGATACAACAGCACACTAGACATATCTGGTCTGATTTTCCGCGTTCGTCATCAGCGTTGCAGACATCGGCGAAGAACAGCGGTCAAGAGAGCGGCGCGACAGTGACTAAACAAACAAATTTACAACAGAAAACACCGGAAATGTTAGACGCGAGCTGTCAAACCGATTTGCAAAAGCGTTCCGCCGAATCAGTTACAGTGACGCCATCGATAAGTGATTGCAGTTTCGATCGTGAAAACCCGTTAAGAGTTTTAAGTGATGACGAGTTGTTCGGTTTGCAACCCATTACTGATTCTGGACGCGACGCTATGAGTGATTGTTGTGATAAAGATTTTGCAATTAATGGCGTTTACTCGGACAACGATGACTGTCAAAGCGAACCGATCACCGAACCACCGAAACAGCTCAAATTAGAACAGTTCCTTCAACAACTAACTACTATAACAAAGCCACATCTTCACCCGCATTCGCAGTCGCATCGAATAGACGTCTGCAGCCATATAATGCACGATCAAGAGTACAGTAGGTTAAGACATCCCGATGGCGCCAGTGATCATAACCTGAATCTTAGCCAATGGGAACTTAAGTCCGATAACTTTAACGACTTGTCTTCATACTCATACACAACCACATTCGACAACGCCATTGATTCGCTTACCAATGCGAGCTGCAAACCGCTATCACCGCAACATTCGTTACTATCGGCAAACGACGCCACAATTTTTATCACATCTTCGCCAAATCACGCAGTTTTGCCAACATCTCCGAGGGTTAACCGACTTCTCAGCCAAACAACTATATCATCGTCTCATAGCAGTCCAACCAAGTGTTCGCTATCGAAAAAGCAGCAGAAGATCGAGCAACAGTTCAAGCGAAACACCACGTCTACAACGACTAGCGGTCACGGAACCACCAGCGAAGGTGAATGCTCTTCGGTCGCGAAAAAGACGTCGTCAGTGTCGTCACCAAATTTTATTAGCCATCACCCAGTTGTCCAAAGACAGCCCGCTTCGAGTGGTTACGAGAGCACAATCATTGATGACGATTCCGATAGGGAACTGGTTTCGCGAACACGTGATAACGGAGTGGTTATCGAAAGCGGTAACGGAAGCGTTAACGTCACACCGGTTAAGATGCGGAACAAGAGTAAAGTGAAAACTGTGCAACACGACCACAATCGACTGTCGTCGAGCTCGTCGTCTGGTCATTGTTCGTTCTTGTGCTGCAAATTCATCCATTTTGATAATTAATAATCAAACAGAAATTATTAGATAGAAAGAGAAAGAGAGAAAAGACAAGAATTTTTATTGTGTTATAATTTTTTGGTTTTTTTTATATTATAAAAAAGTTTTTTGTAATAAAAAAAGTTTAATTCAAATCTTTTGGTATATATTTATAAATATTTGTGTAAATTGTATTATTATTATTAACGGAACAGTTAAAACTTATAAATGTTTTTAAGTAAAAATTTTTATATTAATTTATTAGAAAACTTAGTTATTATTATGTGAAAAAAACATAGTTTAAAAGTGACATTTAATCGAAAAAAATAAGATTTTTAAAAATTTAAATCTAATTGAAAATTATTTTGATAAGTGAATCGAAAAAAAATCAGAAAATTCTAGTTTAATTTTTACTTTTTAAATCAAAGTTTTTTGGAATTCAATTGAATCTAATTGAAGCAAAGAAAGCCTTTTGTTTTATAATAATAATTGTATAATTAGTCATCAGATAATTATCATAAATAATTATTTATTTTGTTACTTATATGCAAATTTTTTTCGACTCGTGAAAAACAACACACAAACAAACAATCACACAAAATATGAATAAGTAAAATACAATACAAAATGCTATAAAATTGTATGCATAATTTATATTGAAACGAGAGAAATAAGTTATAGCTTTAATGGTGCAATTTATTATTAAAACATTTCACTGTACAAAGAAATTAAATGTAAATCATATTAGCTTTTGAATTTTAATTTTAAAGTGAGAACAAAATGATAAATGTAGTTAAATATTTATTGTATTTTATAAGATATGATTATTATTATTATTACATTGATTTCTTTTTTGTAAAATTTTAAAGATGGAAAAAAACATAAACTTTTCAAGTACTGTACCAAAGCAGCTGTCAATTACAATTTGGGTAATTTTTTAAATAAAGAATAAGTTACATAATAAATGCATTAATCTTATCAGTCTGCTAATTATGGATAAGAAAAAAAACAAAAATTATATACATTTTTCATGCCTGTATCAAATTAATTCTGTACTTTAAATGAACGTTAAAAAAACGCAAAGAATTACAACATTTTTTAAAATTAATTTAATTATTTGGTGCGCGATTTTTACCGAACAGAAATTGACGGGAAATACTAACATTAAAATTTTGATGTATTTACATATACAATAATAGTTAAGTTTTTATTGATTAATATTTCGATTTAATTTTACATAATTGTGCAATTTTTGTAAGAAACTATTAATAAATAATTTAAATTATAAGTTATACATTCGTTTAACTTAAATGATTATTTACACAGTGCAGTAAATCACTCGGTTTATAGTTTATAGAAATGTAAAATTCTAGCCACAGAGTATGAAAATGCTGACTTATAGTAAGTTTAAGGCCAATGCTCTAACTTTTGAAGTCTCAAGAAAATTTATTGTTAAATTGCAAGTTTTCTTTTGTTTCATTTATGTACAGCACAGTATCTTAAAGTGTTGTTTTTCTTTTGAAAAGCGAAATAGAAATACAAAGGATTTTTGAATTTTACTTTCGATATATCGAAATCGAAATAAAATTTGTTTAAAAAACACTTAAAATGCAATACAAATAAAAATTTTACTCAAAAATACAATTGAAATAAAATTGAAATTAGAAACATGAAAGCGAAACAATATTTTGAAGAAGTCCATATAAAATCTCTGAAATTCAATATAATTATAATATTTACAAAATTTAAATTAGACTGAAGCATTAAAATTACACAACTATTTTTACAAGTTTTTTCATAAGTCGCAGAAATTTTGAATAAAATGGAATTGTAGTCGCATAACTACAACGATAAGGTGTAGCTTGAAAAATCTCTACACTTTTAATTTTGATATAGATTTTTAAAAATTGAAAATCAAAATAAAGTGTTTCAAAAATGGTACTAAAATATAATCTCTAACAGTACGGTACAAATAAGTGAAATTTTCGCTACTGTAACAGCACTACAACCCTTTTAAAAGTTTTCCACACCTCTAATATAATCTGCTGATAATTTCAAGCTTTTTAACTTTATCTTAATACAATATATTACAGAAAAAGCTTTCAAAAAATAAAAAATTTAAAAATAAATTAATATGGTGGTAAAAAATAAAAAAGTTAAGATCATAATTTTAACTCAACCCTTACCATTTTAGATTTTATTATACAACAAAAGCGAACCTATTGTAAGCTCTTTCCATTTTAAAATATTTACAGTTGTTTATCTTTATTAAAAATTGAATAAGAAATGATATCCCCATGCAATCTCTTTCAGTGAGCGGTTACAACATTACATGTTTGTTAGGATTTAACTTTTTTCAACAATAATTTAATTTTAATTTCAACAATTATTTAAACGGTAATTTATATCAGAAGCATTTATATCAAATCTATAAGGTTTATAAATAGTTTAAAATATATACATTTTTTAATTAATTTGGATATAATTTTCTTATTTCTTTTTTGTCTGCAAAATTGACTCAAAAATATGCGAATAACCCGCAACATTTCACTATATATAAAGGAGTTTGCTAAGTCTGATCATTCGTTAAATTATAACCGTTGGTTAAATTATAAATTAT
>JAQIVF010002120.1:0-11788 GCA_034698365.1 Steganacarus magnus | reverse complement strand
CCAACAATTCATTACGTTAATTATGACCAACAATCAATTAGTAACATTGGCACCAACAATACATTCCGTTTTAAACAAATATCCCTATATTTTTAATATTATATTTTCTAATGAAAGATATTGTTTTAAGTCTCGAATTAGTTGTGATCGCGTTATTATTGATAAATCATAAATTATTATAATTCATTATATTATTGGCGAATAAAATTTTTTATTAAAAACTCAGTAATTGAATTATTTAAAACTAAAAGACAGCCGCTTATTAAATACAGAATTGTGTTTTATTTACTCATTTATTGTTAAAATATATGAACTGTAAAATAAATATAACGATGAATTAATCTACTAAAATAAGATTTTTGTATTAACTCTATTGGTCTCAACCTACTACATCGATATAGATTAGAAATATGAATTCAGTTCTATTTTTTTATATTTCAAACAATTTCATCGTATTTTTTATAAGTAAATCGAACGCTCTCTTTCTCTCTCTCTCTCACACACACACACATACAATATGCATAAATATTTTTTCATTTTTGTTGGTCACCTTAAAACTCATTAAAATTGTTAACATTAATGATAAAAAACTAGAATGAACATTATAAATGGGCTCACTTTGATCAACATATCTTGTATTAAATTAGTTTTTAAAGAGTAAAGATTAAAATTATTAGATCATTATTGAGAAAACATTGTTTAGAAAAGGAAACAAATACAAATAAATTTTCTCAGTTAACATTACTGCTAACTATAATTTAAACCAAAAACTTTTCTTAACTTAAAAATCATTGTTGTGATTAGTACTTCTATAGTGCACATTAGTTTCTGTCTGTGTTCCGCACTCGAACAGCAGACAATTATGCGGTCAACAATTTAAGCAAAGATTTTTTAGAACACTGTTGTGAAACCTTTTCTCAACTATACATATTTTATTTTACGAGTTATTAAATCAAAAAATTTTCTTAAATTAAAAACATTGTTTAATAAAATAAATTAATACTAAATATTCTACAAAAAAATATGAAATTAAAAATATTGTTATATAAAATTTCTTAAAGTTAAAAATTATTTTACAAAAACAAAAATGTTCAGTTAAGTCAGTGAATAAAAACTCGCAATTAACACAACAAAACGAAATACTAATACTGTGTGTTACGTTTAATTTAACGCTTAACGTGTAATGTATATGTGCAGTGATGGCCAACGCTCGAGCGAATGGCGCTCGAAGCCGAGCGCGAGCATTGAGCGTAATTTTTTTGCTGAGCGTGAGCGCGAGCGCCGAGCGTTATATAACGAGCGTGAGCGAGCGCGCTGAGCGTAAAAAAATATGGGAAAAAGATTGCACATATTTAAGAAATCACATAAATATAATGCATATAAAAATTTTCAGTCAAAATTTAAGTATATAAAACAAATTATCTAATATATTTTTAAAAATTAATAATTTTACGCTCGCTTACGCTGAGCGCTCGAGCGTGTGCTGAAAGTGAGCGCCGAGCGTTTACATTTTGATGAGCGTGAGCGCGAGCGCTGAGCGTTATTTTTATAGAGAGCGTGAGCGTGAGCGCCGAGCGTGTACATAACTGTATGTGTTCAATGTTTCAAAAACAAATCTATGATGACGTCATAAGATTGTGTTTTTAGTGTTATGGTTGTTGTGGTAACGATATGTGTATCACAGAGTTATGCGATTTTCGATACTGTAATACTGCATTGAATATTTAAAGTGCGCGAAATATTAATGTGATTGAAATATATATATATAATTTGTAAAAATGAGTAATTATTATAATCGAGTGGATATCTATTATAGTAGAGATAGTTTTAATAGATTTTGTGAAGAATTGCTAATTATTTTAATCGAATATTTATCGTTCGATGATGTTATGATTCATGCGAAATAATTACCCCGTCTTTACTATAGTGCCAATTAAAGTTTCCTTTCACTGGACTTAAATCTGTAACTTTCTTATATGTTAGGGAAAACTAATTAAAGCATACCTAAAAGCCAAAATATTTTAACAATTTTAATGAATAAGTAAATAGCGCGCAGTGAAGATGGGGTAGTTTTTATCCCGAATTTCCACTGAAGTGTATTAGACTCCCAAATTGTTAAAATCTTCAGGTACGAGACGTTTTTTTTTAAATTAAAAAGCCCGGACCGATACAATTAAATATGAAGATATTTAAATAAACTATATTTATTTATATACTGTTATAATTTCATCTAATTTACAGTAATTAAGCAAATACAGCAATCATATACAAGTAGAGTGCAGTGTAGTACAGGATATTCGCGCAATGAAACGTTGAGAATACACCGATGAAAAACCACGGAATGACAAACTGAATAAATTGCTTGAAACTCGATTTTATTGCTAACAGCAGTGTCATCGATAACATACCAAAGAACGGAAACGAATATTTCAAAACAATCTCATAGTACATAATTAATTTCGCAGCGCTATTGATCATCGGTTGCGTATCATTTCGATCAATAATGGTATCATATCTGCTATCAATATTTCCGGAAATAGATTACAATGTTTTTAAAAATGTCGGTTTAATTCCGTGTTTATAATTCCAGATATTGAGAAGTTGTGCTGAAATCGTGAATGAAAAAAAAAATGAATACCAAAAAATTAAAATGTGTTCTAATGTTTGAATAGTACACCCAATCGCCGATCGCAATACAGAGACGCGTTTATTCAGCGCTAATGAATAGCAAATTGAAATATTTAAGCCATGAAATGATTAGGATTGCGATTACGTATAAGTGACGGATTGAATAAATTGCTTCGCTTTTTATTTCCGTAAGGAAATAGAGACAAACCAATTAAATACAAATGACTGCCAAATGAATCGATTACTAAGTTATGATGACGTTTATAGAAATTTCTATTCTCTCGAATTCCATTCATTTCACTAGTATTTATTCAGAATTATAGATTTATTGTTTTAATTTAAAGCAAAATAAGTAAAAATATGCCAAAATAAACCACAATTTATTTTCTTTCTCTATCTATAAAAAATATTGAACGAAATACGACTAAATGTGTTTAAACATTACTTTTACTCACTCATTGTATTTATTTCCATAGTGATAGTGATTGCACTACAATTGATTTCTTTATGAAATAAACAAACAGTAAATTTTAAAATTTTAATCACAGATTGATTGTTATCTGGGTTTTAATTAGAAATCGATAAACCATTATAGATAGACTTCTACTCAATTGTGACTTAAACTTTTCTCATAAAGAATTTATAACTTATGAATTATGAGTGCGTTTCAAAGCAATGAAAGAGATGTGTGTTTAATACAAGAAATCATTTATGCGTTACACAACTCAAACGAAGCAATTAGAGATGAGCATTTTAGCAGTTAACTTTTAACCGGTTAAGGTTAACTGAGTTAAAATTGCCGGATAGGTTAAAATTTTGGATGCAGTTAAGGTTAAAAGTTAGAACATTTATAACCGGTTAGAGTTAAAATTTATATTAGAGTTAACCGGTTAACTTTTCTAACTTAAAATGTGTGTTATTCATTACTATTTATTGAAAATATAATTCCAAAAAGCATTGTTTTAAATATTATATTAGAAATATTGAACTATTTTGAAATTTATTTACAGAATAACTTGTTTTTTGCATTGATTTTGCATTTAAATAATTTAAATTGAAAATTCAAAATGTTTAAAATAATTAAAAATTACTTAAATTACGAATTTTATTATTGAAAATAAAAAGATGGGTTAACCGTTTAACCTGGAGTTAACTCAGTCAAAGTTAAACTTAAGATAATTCTTAACCGGTTAGAGTTAAGTTTAAAATTTTTGCAGCGGTTAAGGTTAAGAGTTAAAGAAAATTCTTAACTTTTAACCGATGCTCATCTCTAGAAGCAATAATAGTTACGAGAGAGCAGTCATTGAACTACCGATTAATACGATCACCAAATACTGCCAACAAAATCACAAAATTGCGCACAAAATCATTGAGAGTTTAATGAAAAAGTGTTGTTTACGTATCAATAGTTTAATTATTGACGGCAATGATATGATTACGTGATACGTGTATGCTCACAATTATTGATAGTTGTAAACACGTGACAACTCTTAAATTTAATCGAGAATTATATGACAAACAAATGGTGAAGTATTTGTTCACAAAATTCGGACAACAATTAATTAATCTAAATTTTCACAGATGGACTGGCAGTATAAGTGACGAATTATTAAAACTGTGCCCAAATGTTAGACACATCACAAACGCAAACGTGTCGGACATCGTATGTGGCGATGAAGTATTGGTTCCAAGACTGACACAAGTTATAGAGCTTTACGGTTGCGATGAAACAGATTTAATGAACACATTTGTGAACCGTTACGCCAATACTATTAAAGTGCTTGAAGTGTTAATCAATCACAATATTGACACACAAAACACTCTATTGGATCAGTTATAGCGTTTAACTAATTTACTGGTATTGAGAATATCGTTCATTAATCATCCGGAAGTGAAGCCACACTTTGACGAGAAGATCGCGAACATCGGTTTGAAGTGCACAGCAATCACTAAATTAGAGATAGTTTTGTTAAATATATTTTTTGATTTCACACTCATATCACCAAACATTATATTTATTTTCTCCGCAGTTCAGTGTTTTAAAATTTTGACTCATTTGAAACTGATTTTGCCGTATTATGACTCGATTAACGTGTTAACTGTGCAAACAATTAAAACATCAAACTCTTAACTCATCTCAGTATCAAAGCCACAATTACTGACGCGTTTTTCGCTTCGATACACGAATATTTACCGCATTTAAGTTTTGTAAACATTAATACTAATGAGATATTAACTGATGAAACAATGAGTTGTTTGGCAAAATTAACTGAACAAAAGTCACTTAAACTAGATATGGTCTACACTGGCAGGTCATTAGTAACGGAGAAAGGATTAAACGAGTTAATTGTTAGCTGCGTTCACATCAAATCAGTGACACTTAAACCATTGTCTGATATTATTGCAGCAGAGTTCATGAAAATAGCGATTGAAAATAGTGAGATCAGTTTCGACTACTACTTCAACACTTATGTGATTCCAAATGGTTTGAGTGGAGTACTACTGAGCGCCAGACAATTGCCAAATAACCTAAAGTTTTAGGCGTACCACACAAAATAAATGAATTAAAATTTGTGATATACTATCAAAATTCAAATATATTTTGAGATTTTATAAAGTATAGTTTTACTCGACAAACTATTTTCAAATCCGGAAATTTTTTTGTATCTTTATTTTGTTTGTGATAAACTTTTTCTGATATTTTGATGAATTTGAAATATGTAATTGTTTTCTTGTTCTTTAATAATGTTCTTAATTAAAATCGCCAATTTATGTGAAAAAAAATCTTTTGATTTTAGTAATAATTAATGATAAGTGTAATATTAATAAAAACTACTTGTTTCCGTGTTGAGAAATTATCAGCAAATTATAAAATTTAATTTTATGTATCCATCGAATCTTTTCCATCATTGATAAAGCATTATATAAATATAAATCGCTTACATTTAAAAAAATTTTAGTTTACAGTTTATATTGAACACAGAAAATATTTTGTACCAAATAATTTATTCAACGTTCGATTTCTGTCATTATTATCTCTCAATATAGTAGTAAAGGTTTTATATAAAAATTTTTAAAATGTTTTTAATCTCTAAATTAATTCAAAACACATATAATCTCGCATCGAAGAATGAAGAATAAATTAATTTATATTTAAGTAACAGTTTCATAAACAGTTAGATATATTTATATATTTACATTTTTGTGTTAGTATTTCAATGCTTATGATAGACAATAAAACAAATAACATAATTTTAGATAGATTTCGCATTATTAATATTGAATTATGTCACATTCGATTAATTTAGCAAAATTAAATTACTTAAGTATAAATGATTGATCTAAAATCAAATTTATATTTGAAATAAACTAGGGCACAAATTAACCCATTTTTAATGTCACAAAAAATTCATTTAAAACGTTTAAAATTTTACAAATATTATTTCACAGTTCGAAAAGTGTACACAGAAAATCTTATGAGCTATTAACTCTTTTAATAATTATGGGTTTGTGATTTCAATTAAATAAATTATATTTTGCTTACATTGAAAACTAAATAATTCTAAAATGATAAATATATATATATATTCATTTTAAGATTTTGAAATCTGTATTATTTAAGCCCAGCCTATTATATATCAAAAATAATTCAAATTTACTCTAAATGAAATCAAAATCAGTTTTTGTAATTATACGATAGCTGGACATTTAAAACAAATAAAACCTAAAAAATTTCAAAATACTTAAAACGAATGTAACCAATAAATGGAAAAATATTGAGAAACAAATAAATAAAACAGTGAAATATTACAAAATTTCTGATTTTAATGTACTATAATAGTGTAGTATTAAATTTCATTAAAACATGAATTGTTGACAGCAATTAATAGCATTTACATTACTGTATTGCGATTGTGAAAGAGTATCACCAGTATTATAATTACAAAATTAAGCTCTAATTAAAGCAATTTAAATTTAATTTAATAAATATTTATCGCGAATTATTAGGATCGTTAATTCTTAAATAAAAATAAATGGTTGTGTAATTCCACTGTCGCATCCTAAAGTAACAAAAAAGTTTTACTACACTTTTAATGTATTTATATTATTACACTTAAAATACCTGTAATTAAAATTGCTTTTCTATTAAAAAAATTTTTTCTCAGAGTTAAAGCAGTAAATTTTAAACACTTCTTTCAATGATACACAAACTAACAAAATGATCAAACATTTAAACTTAATGTTAGTGCGATAACAGACACGAGAAGAACAAACCATTGAATTAAATGTTTTCCCGATATTATATGGTGTCACTAGTAATTGTAAAATTATATCTTTTCAATATTAAGATAAAGTAAAATTCTCGGTGTTTTTTAATAATAATTAAAGGAAGTATAATCTGCAACAATAATTAATGTGTCTCTTATACTTTCGAGGAACGCTTCAATATTTAAGGTTATATTTAACATAAATCTATAGATTATTGTAAATCCTTGGCCTAAAAATAGCATTTATTTATTTAATAAGTTTCTTACTTTTTTCTGATGGTATCAACGATTTCTTTTACAAAGTCGTGAATTTATTGAGACGTTTCGAACGCTAATTTTCAGTAGTTATTTATTCAATCAATAAGTTTTGAGCACTGTTTGGTGTTTAGTGTTGACTAACTTTGTAGTTAAGCGTATCGGAGAGTGTTGTATTATTTTCTAGGAATTTTAAAAAAGTTTTTGTTTACACTAAACTTTGCTTAGTGTCACTGCTTAGCCTTATAACTGTTTTAAAATTCCTAGAAAATAATACAACACTCTCTCCGATACGCTTAACTACAAAGTTAGTCAACACTAAACCAAACAGTGCTCAAAACTTATTGATTGAATAAACAACTGCTGAAAATTAGCGTTCGAAACGTCTTAATAAATTCACGACTTTGTAAAAGAAATCGTTGATACCATCAGAAAAAAGAAAGAAACTTATTAAATATGTGTTCATACAACGAATCAAACATTCAGCATTTATTTATATTTTCTTATAGATATTAACACATTATCTAATACTATCTTAAATAAATACTAAAGTTTCACATCACAGTCACAATTACATCACACATTTAATTTTGTATGTACTTTGCTCTAAGATATCAATTTTTAGTTACAATTATGTAACTAAGTTACTGTAACTATTTATATAATGTGGTTATCCTGGTTATCACTTATGATATAAAAGTATACTAATCTGGTTGTACATACGTTCAACACACAAACAATTTTGGTTTTACACTAATATGCGCATTACAAACAGCAAAAGTTATAATTTTAATTTAATTTTGTTAAAGTAACTCCTATTTAACTCCTTTTCGTGAGTGATAGCGGTCACCACTTATATAAATAGCATTGTTTTTGACTCACAACAATTTGTAAACACATTTTAATTTTTTAGTGGTCAACTTTAAACTTTACGTGTCCTCATAAAAATCAATTCATTGCTACTTTGCTAATAAATATCGACTACAGATAATGAGTGGTGAGAAGTTTAGCGTTTTAATTCATCAAACATTGCTGCCATTAATAGTGATGATTACTTCACCACAGTTGGTGGTAATACTGCCATACATTATTGTTGTCAATGATAGTGATTTAAACACAAGTTTCGTTCAAAACTCGGCAAAGTCTACGTTATCAGAGACATGGAAATCAGTGGATTGGTATGAAAACTAAATTTTGTTGAAAATATTACCACAAAACAATTCATGCATAAAATTTTCGATAAATTCTCGATAATATATATAATAGGTAAATAAATATATATATATATTTATATTTCGAAAGAATGTTTGAGATAAATGTTTCCTAATTTTCATTTATATTTTATAAATTAATTTCAATGATTTAATGTGTTGCAAATTACACTTGTGGTACACTTTAACAGATGAACAAAATTCTTTTAATGTAATAATAGTTATAATGATATTCTTAGCATTAAAGTGTTTACATTATGTTAAACATTAGGTACGACACTGAGTGCTGGTGTTTAGTGATTGCACTTCTTTTTTGGGGAATTATATCGTTGCGATTTCCGGGACGAAGATTCTATGGTCCGTTAACATTGAATGGATTTCGACCAGAATATCGTGACACAGGATTGATATTTTATATAATCTCGATGTTAATTGTTGTTCCCATAATCGCAACGCATTCAGTGCTTCACTTCTATTACAAAATTCCAACATTGATAGGTATACTCGTAGTGTTTGGTGCAGTGTTTTCTCTATTACTCTATATTAAAGGTATATTAATCTCTATATGGCTAAATTTAGAAGAAGTTTTCTAAGTCTTATAAATAATTTGATAATTTTTTAATTTAAAAGGCTTACTAATACCGTCTGTGTAATGCAACAAATAATCCAATATTTGACTATTACTGGGGCATAGAGTTGTACCCAAATATCGCTCGCTTTGTCAGTCTAAAGATACTAATCATTTGTCGGTTCGAAATGTTTCTCATGTGATAATAGTGTTAATCGCGTGGAAAAGTAATTACGAATTAAATATAGAGAATAATAATCACGAAATCAATTGTCCGTTGACTGCGAGCACACTATTGCAGACTATTTCTATGACCAAATTTTACTGTTGGGAAGACGGATATGTGCACGTAATTATGAATATATTATTTGAAAATATCGCTTAGGATTTATGTTGACTTTCTTCGATCAGTCAATCGATGTAACGGTCGATCGTTTTGGTTATTACATGGCGTGGGGTTTATCGCATTTATGCCCGCAGTTTTTTCAATCCCGAGTTTATATCTCGTGAAACTTAGAAAAATTTTCTAATTCCAAGCCATTTATAATAGTTTAATAAAATCTTTATAATTGATTAAAAATTCAATGCAATAACATTAAAAATAACAAAATTATAATAAGATTCATCTATACTTTTATTTGATTTAATAATTTGCACAATAGATTTGGTGTAATAATGTATATTATTTTAATAAAATTTCTTTTCGAGCTTATCTGAAGTATTGTTTCAACGGTTGTTTTATAGTATCGTTATTACCTAAATGCTAACGCGATTAACTGAATAATATAAGTAAAGCAATAATTGCCAGTTATTGCAGAGTTTTTTGTGCATACTTTTTATTAGTGCTAGTATTAAATGACCATAAAAGTAAACAAAATAATTTTTAAAAATAATTATCATAAATAATTTCTCATCACATATTTTCATGAAATTTTGTTAAATCGATACAAATCAAATTTCGTTCGCCTTATTGTATCCTTCCCTTCATTTTCTTTGTTTTAAAAAACCAAAATAAAAATATGTAATTTAATCAAAAAGAATATTTAAAAAAATGCAAACAAAAATTTAAAATAATGAGAGTTATTATATAATCATTATAATTCTTAAATTATAAGCTAAATACAATTGTTTTTACTAAAATAGTTTAAGATTTACTTTATTCACTTTACTGAATACTTTTTTTGAATACATGTTTAATAATTTCTATAAACAAAAATTTAATTTATATAAAACGTAGTTATCGGTGTGATCTAAGTTCAAATAATGCCGAACACAAATTTGAAAGGAAATACACATTTATGTAAAAATTTAATATGATTTGATAAATATATTTTTATTTCGCAGACAATATATACCATACTGTGATTAAGTTTAATCAGATACCGGTACGTGTTTTTAAAGTAAATTTTTATAAAAATTTATGCAACGCTTATAAACGAAAAAAAAAACACATTTTCATTTTTTAATTTATTTTAAATAATTATTTGACATTTAAATCGCGATTAAAAATGAAAGTTTACAGTCAATTATTTTTAGTAACTGCTCTAATAATTTTCGTTACAATAAATTACAATTTTTGGAATATTGTTTTAATTTAGATTAATATAAATAGGATTAATAAATCTTTTTTCTAATTAAATATTTTGGAATAAATTTATTAAGCATCAAAATTTATGTAATTAAGTTTAAAATATAAAAAATAGAACTGAATTCAAATTTCTATTCTATATCGATGTTGAATGCTGATTCCATTAAATTTATAACAAAAAATTTATTTTAATAGTGTAATTTATCGCTGTAAATATTTTACAGTTCATAAATATTAACTATAAATGAGTAAATAAAACATATAATTCTTTATTTAATTAATATTCACAGAAATAACCATTTTTTAGTTTTTAATAATTCCTAGAAGGATTATCAAGAGTGAAAACAAGATTGAAAAGGTAATAATATTTGATAAGATTTAATAATTTTACTTAAATTTTAATTAGTATAATTGAGAACTTATTTTTAAAAGAAGAAACAACTAAATAATTAAAAACTTATAAACCGATGTTCATGTTTATGCTTGTGTTTATCGTTTAATCAGTAATGGAGTGCAGCACTAAACTTTGAGTGTACAGCGCAGATACACAAATAAACGTTAAATTAGAAAATATAAAACAAATTAGACGGATAAAATTATCGAAATATGTTCAAAATAGAAACAATAATATTAAGTAATTAATGTAATTTAATAGAATCATGAATTTTGTGAGGCATCTGGAATGTGCATGTGTGTTGAAAATTAAGTGATATTAATTGAACAAAGTTTCTTTATTATTGCATTACAGTTCATTAAAGATTAACTTATATATTGCTCTTTGGTGAATAAAAATAGACGCGAAAATTTAAGATTTGCATCTATTGAGCAAATATCTTACTAACATAAGCCAATGATAAGCAAGTAAACAGCAAAAAATTATTTTCACTAATATTATCCACATTATAATTTAAGAAATATTTTTATTATTTAAATACGGCACATCTTTTAAAAAAGTTTGACAATTTAGGGATTGTTACGGTTTTAACACTCCAGTGGAAATTCGGGATAAAAACTACCCCAACGTCACTTTGCGCGCTTATAACTTTTACTCTATAACTTTTAACATCATAGGATTTTAGGTATGCCTCACTTAGTTTTTTCCTGATATATGTTTTTTTCAGATTTTAATCTATTAAAACAAAAATAATATTATCCCTAAAGAAAGTACGTCTTAAATAATTGCCCCATAATAGCTTAAAAGTAAAGGTGTTTATGGTTTGGTTAAACCATTGGTTTAACCAATGGTTTTTTAAATGGGTTGGTTTGGTTT
>JAQIVF010002119.1:0-11788 GCA_034698365.1 Steganacarus magnus | reverse complement strand
TATTCATTTAAAAATAATCCCCGAAAAATCAAATGTAGTAATAGGATTCGGGCGTCCCCGAATTTTGTTGGCCTTAATTATTTGCCATATAAATATTAAGTTCTCGTTTGTAGTTAGAGTTTGATACTCGTAATTTAAGTGTGGACTATTAACGGACAGGGCATATTCAAACCCATAAGTACGACTTTTCTTCAATAAATAATCTTATAATTCAAACATTAAATTTTATATTAAAACATTCAATTTAATAACAGTTTTCACGAAATTATTAATATTAATAAACAAATACATTTAATATATATAAAAAATAATCCATTATTTATATAATTAATTGTGTAATTATATGTATCCATAACTATTATTACAAGAACTACATTATAAAAGTTGCAATTTTATTATTAAACATTAAGATTTTTAAAATAAAATAATAATATGATTTGATTTTCAATGATAATTAATGCCAATTTGAAGGAACTTTTTTTGAAAAAAAAAGAAATGACAATACAGTATAATGATTATACACCCAGATTTTTTTTAATAATACATTAGTTTTATTATGATTTCTTTCTGGTAAGTTATTATTTTCAATTAAACAAAGAAATAATAAATATATATATAAATGCGTGCGATATAATAAAAACCTCCAGAAAAAAAATAATAATTCGCCTCTTAATGAAAAGAAATCAAGAGACACTTTTGAGAAATTAATAATACGCTTGAAGAAAAAAAATTATAGTTCCATTCATTCGCTGCCAGTGTCATAAAAGTTTGATAGTTCAGTTGATTTTTTATTTTATGTTTGATGACTGTTATAATAAATTTTTAATCGAGTTTTGAATGAGTATCAAAAACATTTTTATTCAACGATAAATACGGTTTTTACTTTTACAATACAATGCAAATACTGTTGTTGTTGTTTTATAATCGCACAATGAATAGAGAAAATTCATTCAATAAAAAACTTATAAAATCTGTTTTTTTTTATTTTAAATAACATATACTAAAGCGTAAGTTTATGTAAATTACATTCGTTTATTTTATCGCAAACTAGCTTTTGTAGCGCAATATATTTTTCATTGTTAAACAAGTTTTTTGAACGCATTCGCTGATTGTTTTTAGTGGAAAATGCATTTGTCTTATTTCTCGCATTTTTTTTTTGTTCTTTCACCCAAAATTCTTTATCACACGCCATAAATAAAAACTTGTTAACTTATGTAAATTTTTAAAATTTACATATACATGTAAATGAAATTAATTTCCAGAAAAATGTGCAATTTTGTGGTGTAATTTTCGTGTTCGATTACTTCTATTCACTTATATTGAAATATATATATATACTGTATATAGAAATTTGTGTCTTTAACTCATTGATTCAAATCTAGCAATCGTGATGTTGTTGAAGCAACAAAAAAACTGCAGCCATATATAATTGTTGGCAATTACTAAATTATTATAATGATAGCAAATGATAGATTTATGGCAAAATTCCTACTCAAGCATTCGGTGCATAAAAGTTTATTATTAAATTTAAAAGAATCATTTTCGCTGTAAAACTTACGCTTATTCAAAACAAAAACAATTTGTTAAAAATAGAGACCCGAAGTCGAGTCTCGCTCACAAATCGACTCACTCGCCACTCGCGCTCTCATTCGCAGACAACACTAATACTATATTAACGTTTAAATGTTTAATTTGAATTTTTTTCTTACTTCTTTAAAAAAAGCGAAACTTTTCATTTATTTTCATTTTATTTATTTTTTCATAGGAAAAAAAACTAAAGTTATTTATTGAGACATTTAAATAAATAATAAATTTCATATTAAGTGTTATGATATTATTGTGTGTTAGCATTATTTTTCTCTGCGAAAAAGAGGTGTTTATAATAAAAATTCGCTATAAATTGCAAGCATTATTTTTGTTCTGCCAATACCGCGAGATTACGATTCGAGAGCGAGATAATAGTGGCGAGAGATAGTATTGTGGCGGATAAGAGAGTATGCAATTTTTATTGTGGCGCAGCAAAAACTTTTTCTGTGGGCGATTCAGGAAGTTATGTGAGGAAAAAAAACGGCCGCAAAATAATGCTTCAATTCTATCTCTCAATCAAAAATCTTATGATCGAAATAAAAATTAATGTGTATTTTTCACTCTTATTTCTGCTTTACTTTTCTCTCTCTTTCTCTCTCTCTCTCTCTCTCTCTCTCTCTCTCTCTCTCTCTCTCTCTCTCTCTCACTCAATCTACACATTAAATGATATCCCTTTAGTTTTTATAGGGAAAAAAATTAAACGCTTTTTGTCCTCAATTTTTTCCTCTTTTTTTACTCTCTCGCTATACTCTCGCTCTCGCAGAACAGCTTAATCTCTTGTTGTCTTTAGGAAATCTTTAAATTTGCATTAATAAAAGCAAAATCTCATTTTTCCACCAAAAATTATTAATCAATTTATATGAAAGGTGTTCTTATAAATTAAATATATATATATATATATATAAGGCTTTATAAGAAATTTTTATTTTTGTTATCTTTTCAAATGTGTTTTTTAATCTTCGGAAATATCCATAGTGTTACGCAAGTTTGCATTGAAATGTCAATTAGATGGATGTTGTACGCGCACACACTAAATGACATTTAATGATGACATTTAGTTGACATTTGTTTTAAAACAATTCGTACGACGCGAAAAAAAAACTGTGATGTAAAAGACGTCCGATAAGTAAAAACCATCAATTCGAACGTTTCGTTGAAAAGATAATATTTTTTTTGGATAAAAAAATCGGCTTCACTTTTAGGTCATGAGTGTTTTTAAGAGATTATTTTTCAATTCTGTTTTTGATTTCGCGTTTTTATGGAATTTGTCAATAAATTTAATGTAAATTGATTATTTAAAAAAAAGAAATCTGTTTAACCATATAAAGTATGCGTATAATAAATATGATCTGATTTGTTTTTATTTATTTTTTGTAAAAATTTACTAAAAAATTATGCAATTGAATACTCTTTGAACGAGTTTTCAATGAATTGAAATCAGATATAAGATTGAAAAAAGTGCACAGTTTCAGTCGCACTGCTCTTTCTTTGGAAATTGTCTTATTTTGTTAGAAAACAACTTAATGGGGTGGAGAATCCTTTATTTTCCATTTATGCAACACTCTATTAATAATTATTGTATATTTCAATGTGATGTAATAATTTAATTAAGAAAAGACACTATATGGATATAATACTAGTCAATTGCTGGATTAATCGAATCTGACTTCAAATACATATGAGCTAACGTTTGGCGATTTAGTCATTTCACAATTATTCAATATTTTTTTGCCAAAATAATCATATGAATCATATCATAATCATTTCGCTATAAGGTTTTTGTTTCGTTTTGTTTCATATGAAATTTTTGGCAAACATATGCCACAAATAAAAATCACTTAATAAATTGTGTGAAACCATACAACATCTGCAATTTATGATTAGCGAGTGATTTTATATAAGCATAAACTTTTTAAGCGCACGCATACATTTTTGTTAGAGTTTATTAACATACATAATGCGGTACGTATTCAACACGTGCATAACAAAATCATCTTCCACTTCACTAAACGTAATTATAATTAAATTATTCATACCAAAAAAGGCATAAACTTTTATTTTATGTTAATTCAACCACAAAAAACTTCATTAAATTTTTGCTGCTTATTAGTCATTGATCGGTACATATTGTTAAGTTTAATAGACTATAATTTATTGGTTATGAAGATAAGAATCGATGTCATATATAAACTTTGAATATTCATGACCTTTTATAGCCAATGTTGAACTGGTTGATGCTTAAACAGTTGAATTTGGCCAAAACAACTCATAGAATC
This sequence comes from Steganacarus magnus, assembly GCA_034698365.1. Lineage (NCBI taxonomy): Eukaryota > Metazoa > Arthropoda > Arachnida > Sarcoptiformes > Steganacaridae > Steganacarus > Steganacarus magnus. The sequence continues at coordinate 7,925 of JAQIVF010002119.1, read as the reverse complement.
TAGGAATATCTGCTATATATATGTCTAGGCAACCGCATATGTGTCCATAAATGTCATGGAGATTTGAAGATAGTGGTTCGCCATAAAAATTACTGTTTGCGGTTTGCCGATCCTTTCAAGCGTTGAATGTGTGGATACGCTTCTTTAAACCACTATTTTGTCTTGTTTTGGCTAATGGTTTAGGATATAAACATCCCGTATATATGTTTTTCGTGTTATGGGGAGACAGTTTTGTCGTTTAAAATAATATAAAATTGAAGGAACTGCTGACTAGTGATCGTAACATTAATTTGAACGTAAGATAATCGGAAGAAAAAGTGTGGCTAAAATGTAAAATAGGGTATTTTATTGCCTCATTGTGTTGATTCAATTAATTTGTTGCTAACGTGAGAATGATCTTAATTTATATTATTGAATACTAAAAATTTAAATTGGAAGTAAACTATAAAAAAGGTATTGAATCATAAATCTTAAAGTATTTATCGAACAAAAAAAGTGAACTAAAAAATTAGGAATTTTTGCATAATTTTAAATAATTTTCTATATTTTTGCAAATTCTAGTATTTATTTACAAATAAATCATTTATCGATAACAGCGATAAAAAATCTTAGAATTATTAAATCTTAATTTTGTTTATTAAATAAATATTAGTCAAATTATCAATGATTGAATCAAACTCTTTCGAACAAAAAATAATAAAAATTATACTTTTCTTTATTTTCCAAATCATGAAAAACCGATTTAACTGAATCATATATGTGCGCGCGACCTCTCTATTGATATTTCATAGATAAAATTCATTTTTTGTTCAAAAACTTATTTATTTTGCTATCAAATTTACCCTTATTTTTATTATTGTCTAAACCTATATTAATGGTAAGGTGTATTGTTTCAAACCACAAAATATAAAAGAAAATGTGCACATAAGTGCGTTTTTTTGTGAATTGAAGCCATTTCACAGTAAATATAACGTTAGGAGAAATTAAAGAGGTTAGAGAGGGAATTGTTGGGTCTAGAAATGTTATGTGGTTGTGACAATAAATGATAACATATAACAATTTATGATAAATTTAGGAATAATACTCGCGTGTATTTTTATATAAATTAGGAACGGATAAAATTTTAGAAATTTCGAGTTCACTGTACCGGTCTGTGATATATAGATGGTGTTAAAAGGCATAACAGATGTACGAAAGTTAAGAACTGTGCAATGCAAACATTTGACAAACTAAAATTTGGGCGGTCAAAGCTCAACAGTTGGCAAGCAATATATCGAAATAGGAATTAATTTAAATTATCGTTTGATCTTACAGTAAAGGTAAATCCCTTGGTAGCACCCAAGTTGCTAATAATTATTGAACTGAAACTGTAAATGAAACTAACATTGAATCGTGATCAAGGAATGGGTGCGAATGTTTACGCACAGAAAGGTAGAGTAGAGATAGTCATATAGAAAGTAAATCGCTTTAAGATTTGACTGTCTGTCCATGTGTTTGTGTATTTGAAAATTGGAAAATATGTATTTAACAAATGGCATATCAGTAAAAACCAATCTTAAAAGTTATTTCTGGTTTAATTCTATAAGAATACTGTTCTTGACAAGCACTTAAAATGACAAATATCATAATAGGAAAATTTTTAAATTAAATACACTCAATATCATTGCTAAAATATAAATGACATTGTTTACGAATTAGTTATTAAGCGAAGCGTTCAACAAAGGCAGTCAATTGTGTTATTAAAATAATATTATTACTACCGTATCTGATATAAAAAAAATTAATGTTACTAAAAATAGCAATAATGTGCTTACTATTAACAATGATTAGAAATTTTTGTTGATACTTGGAATAATTGGGGAGGAGTTGGAAAACTCAACAACTCTTAATCACACTTTAAAAGTAGTATAGTTTTTTTTCTAGAATTGCTTCTGGATTTCATACTCATCTAGCAATTTGATTAATATTACAGTACATCTCCCATTTGGAACCAATCCAAGCTTTTATTATTTATTTTACATATTGTTTTTTTTTACAATTAAATTTGAATTTGAAAAAATAAGCCATAATTATTAAAACTATTTTGATATCGCCGTTCTTTAATTAATAATAATTTGTAATTAAAAATTTGAGCGTTTCAAACAAAGATAAAACAGAATAGTTAAGTCCTTAAACTTATTTATTCAAAATAGAAATGTAGTCATTTTTGCCATCAAAAGATTTGCATCTTTTAAAGTTACATCTTTGATAGCATGATTCAGCAGATAAGGTAAAAAATTGCCAAAGAATTCCACACTACAGTACTAACAAGTGTTGAAATGACGTAAATCAAAGAAATTGATACTATGGCTAATTTATAGAATTAAAAAATACTTATAATAAATAAGAGAAAAATTTTTTTTAAAAACTTCTTCAAACGAAAAAAAATTGATTTGAAATACTCTTGAAAATCCTATTTTTAAAATAGTGGATGAGTCGAAACATCGAAATTTAGTTGTCCCTTAACGTCAAAATATTATACAAAGCTGTCAGAGCGTACGCTATTTAGTTGATGGGCATATTTCAGTGACACCGCGCATAAGAGTTGAAATCTATCATCTCTTCTGCGAGTCCAATGCTCTTATCAATAATTCACTAAAAGTCTTCTTTTTTTATATAATTTATAAGTTGTTTTAAAATTTAAATTAGTATTCCGAAACGAAAATAAATGATTTTAAGAAATGATACTCTGCTCTGCGTTAACTTGAAGAGAGCAAAAAAAATCAAAAAAAAAATAATGATCATAATCTCAAAAGTTTACATACTTTTTTTTACCTTACAAAGGGATTTTAATCAGACATCGATTTTGTTTAGGACCTTAAACAGGAAAAACCTTATTCGATTTAGTTAACACACAGCCGCATAAAAAATTTACATATTGTTATCATAATGTAATGTTAATTTTTCCGTTTATTTGCAATAATTTTCATTTATTTTATTTATTTTTTTGCATAAACATATTGTTTTAAAATATAACCAAAGCAACAAAAATTTTAGCTTAAATATTTCGAAACAATCACTTAACGCGCGATTCATTTGGTGCTGTGTGTTCTGTACAATGCTCTGCTTTTCTATTTTGACTTATTTCAGGGTATAGGGAAATCTAGTCCTGTAACAGTATATTTCATTGACATTATTCATATTTTTCTTGGCGTTCACCAGCACAGCAGCGAACAAAATAAAATAAAAGCGATACAGAATTTGAATAAATGTAAAATTAATTAAAGTCCAAATAATTTATTGGTTTTATTATAGATAACAGTTTTAATAGAATTGAAAACCAAAGCACAAAAAATTTCTTTCCCCCAAATAAGTTATATATATATTTTATTATTCGAATGCGTTAAAAAAGAGATAAAAGAGATTTTTTTCCGAATTAATTAAAAGCAAAAATTCAAGTTTTCTCTCTCTCTCACTGAAGGCAACACTAATTTATTAGTCGATAAAGTTTTTTTTTGCGCGAAAATATATTATACTGAAAATAACATTTGCGCATAATAAATATAAGCACTATAAATCGAAGAAGCGATAAATTGTGATTATTAGATATGTTATATAGTATTTACCAATTTTTTTTCTCGAACCGATTGTTAATAATAATTTGATAATGTTTTTTTGAAAAGAAATTTTTTTTCTGCTTAATTTCCGATTACTTCCTCGTAATTGCGTTTCACGCGATCTGAAAAAAGCGTAATAATTCATACCGTGTTTGGTATGATTTACAGCTTTTTAAAGCGTACCGTAAGTTACAATTCATTTGACGCAACAAAAGTGAAGTATATTATAGTGAAGTGTGTTTGAAAGCCGAAACAGAGAAACGAAACATTACTTTTTCAAAAACGATAATTATTGATTTTATAGTTATATTTCCTGATTTAAATATAATGAAATATTAATTGTAATGGAATGGAGTGTTCGCATAAAATCAAATCAGAAAATATATATAACTTATATGGTTTGTTGTGTGCGAAAGTAAGTGTGCGCGCATTTAATGCACAATTAAATCAATGTTATTAATTAAATATATTCAGGACAACAGCAGCAGCGGCTGCGGCGGCAGTAGAGTAATGGTTAAAACCCGTTCATAATCGGCAGCACAATTTTTCTAAATGGAAATTTTAATGTAAAAGCAATTAAGTCATCAAATCTAAAGTGGAACCTAACGTTTAATTTATCGCACTCAATGTCATGCTGATAATAAAAGTTATACTAATTATCCATTTTGTCTCAATTATTTTCTTCTGAAATATTTAGCGTTCATCCATCAAAGAAAAAAAATAAAAATTAGTTGAAAAAAATATATAGTAAAAGAAAAATAAAACAAATTACTAATTTATATATGTATGCGTATGTGTAGTAAAAAAGTAGTTAACTGTAATACTGTTTTTTATTTTCTGTGAAACATACAATAATTACACCTCACAGCCACGGCAGAGAAAATAGAAATTTGATTAATAAATTGGTTAATATTTTGGAGGCTATCGTATTGCAAAACTGATTGCATCTGAAAAAAACACACAAATAACTAAACTATACACACACTTAATGATAAGCGAAGCGTGAAGAGTGAAATATTATGCGTAAACAAGGACGACACCACACATCCATACACTTTAGAGTTATACTTTCTTATCATTTATACTGTAGAGGAACTAGCTTTGAAGTTCAATTCTAATATAAAAGGGGTGGGCACACAGACAGACGGACAGGTATGGTCAAATCCATAAGTTAGACTTCTCTACGAGAAAGTGAGCTAAAACGTACTTAAACTACCGTATATTGTTAATATTGAAAACCCTATGTTTCAAGTTAACTTACAGATTTTACAAATGTATCCAAATATATATATATATATAGATATTTAATTCGACTAAAAATTAGAAATAAAATAGTTTTTTTATGTAGCACTGGTACAGTAATGCAGAAAACAAAACAAAAGTGAACCTATCTGCTCGCATATTATTAACGATTAGACTGTTGTTTGGAAAACTAAATGGTATGATCATTCAACCTCGTTATCCTTGGATGCAGCGTACGCTGAATTGTGCGCTTTCGAGCTAACGCTAACACTAACACTCATTTCGCTTTTCAATTGTGAATTGTGTGTTCAATTAGCAATTGATCGATTAGAAAAATATCAATATATGTTTAATAATTTAAAAGAGTTATGGTAAATACTTATTATTTTATTTCGATAAAAAAGTGAGTTAAGCAATGAGTTATTTGTGATTTGCCCACAAGGTTGACACACAATTTGATGGCTTATATATTTAGTTACTTTCTTATAAGACTATACGGCATTTTTTCGTAGCGAGTCATTAATGATAAGCGAAGCGTGAAGATTGCGATATTATTATGCATAAAAAAGGAGTTAAACAACAAAACACATACTACACACTACACTCTCGCTGCGATATGTGTGCACAACGCTCAACAACACAACACAACACAACACAACACACTTACCACAGTCAGTCATATCACACACACACACACACAAACACACACCACTCATGAATACCTGTGTATATTATTAGAGAGTTTACTGAATAAATTAAGCAAACAAATAATCAGAAAAAAACCTGTTCGCGAGGAAAAATAAATATTTTTATGCTTTTGTTGAGTTTTTATTTATTTCTCTGTTTGGTATACCATTTTTATAAGTGAAAACTGATAATAGTAATAATATTAATCAATTTTTTTTGCTCTTAAAGAAAAGCATATCAGTATCCAAATAATAATAGCGGAGTGAAATGATTGCAAGCATTGCTTAAATAGCAGAGTTAAGATATATCTTAACAATGAAGAGAGAGACAGAGAGAGAAAAACATTTATTACAAGGACTTCTTTTCGAAACTTTTTTTGTTAAAACATTTCAATGTCACGCTAACGCTGAGTTTCAGAGCATTATTTCAGTAAATCTATATTATCCAAAGCAACATAAAACAATATTTCAACGTATTTAACCTCTTGATGAACCCTTTTGTCAAAAGCGGTTTCAATGAAAAAATATGAAACGCGAAATGCAAAAAACAGTTTGACCTCATTTAAAATAAGTGTATTAAAAATCAGTTTTCTTTTAATTCGAAAAAAATAAAATCACTTTATCTATGAAAATATTTTTCTGTGGCGTTTTTTTTCTGATACAATTATATTATTACTCAATCCTCTCTTTTAGATACTGAATCATTCGTTATTGAGAGACAGAGAGAAAGTATTTTGCCGCACAACGAAAAAAAATAAAATAATAATCTATCGATTTTTTTTTCATAGAAAATTGTTTAGTAAAATATACGTATTCGTAAATAAAAGGTTAATTACTGATTCCTAAGCGCGTAAGTCATTATAATTCTCGGCACTCCGTATGAATATTTTATTTTTAATTATGCGTTCGTAATAATAATAATATAATCACTTACGAAATATCCAGCACACATTGCATAAACAATCATCTCTTTGAAAAATAAGTCTCTAATATATATTTGTGTGAAAAAACTAACGACTAAATTGTTTTATTGTTTTTATTTATTTTTTTTTTTTTTGGTTACAGAACCTGAATTCATTTACGACAACAATATACTGTAATGAACATTTGCGCGAAAAAAGTCAAAATTAAAAATTTGTGCAGACTATTCAAGTGAATAGTCATTAAATGCAAGCTCGCATTGAATTAAAAAATAATAATAAAGCGCCAAAAAAGAAGAGCACATACAGTACAATGTGTGTACTAAATTATTAGTTATGGGCTAATTGTTAGGACAACATAGCAGATGCAACAATAAAACGATAATAATTTAAATAACGGTCGGACTGTATCTCCACTAATGGACTAAAGAGTGTCGCGACCAGAATTGCTAAATAGCTATAACCAATAATGATAGTTCTCTCTTTCTCTCTCTCCCCACTTGAAAAATCCAAATACTTTTTTACTGCTGGGTTTTACTAGCACTACAATAGAGAGGTAGAAAGAGAAAAACAGGTATTATTAGGGTTTGTATTAATGCGAATATAGCTGCGGGAAATTGTTTTATGTTTTTTGTTTGCATCAATGAGTTATGAAGCAGTTAATTTTAATTTTCATACCAAAAAACGCAGTGTGTGTGAGTGTTGTGTGTGTGTGTGTGTGCGCGCAACGTCTAAGAACACAGGCGAATAAGAGAGACATAATAGCGGTTTTAAATTATTATTAATTCAAGCGAGACATAAAAATTATTTGCAATAAATAATAAGAATCATAGTAATTATAAAGACGTTTTTTTTCACTTGAATGTTGTTGTGTTGCTAAATATTGAGTGAAGGTTGCGAAAAATCTCAATATCAATATCAATGAGAAAGAATGCTTATTTGTAATAATAATATCGAATTAATTCCATTACTACTATAAGCTCTTAAGCTCTTATCTATTTTTAATCAACGTATGCGTTGTGTGTGTGTGCGAGTGTTTGCGAGCAAAAGTCCTTTAAAGCAAAAAATAATGCAAAAATTAAATGCCGATTCAAGGTTTATAATTCGTGTGTGGTTTTCCATGTCCACTAAATTTCTTTCTGCTTTGTTTTTTCATTATTAAACTTTACGGTTAGTTTGAATTTAAATTTAAATTGCTCACCACTTCTGAGTTTTCTTTATTACATACAAAACATATCCTTTATTTAGAGTGAACTTTTTAAAAAAAACATCATTTTAGTTAATTAGCATTTAAAGAGCCTATAAAAAAATAAACAAAATAAAATCGCAAATAAAATAAATTTTTTCCGATAAAAATCTAATAAATAAATTAAGTGTAATTTTGATATTTTTTTCGAGCGCCAGATAAAAATTAGGTTTGAATAAAGAAAAATTTGATTCAAAAAAATAAGAAGCGTTTCGTTTCGATCATTCACTTTCGA